>OOFB01037251.1:0-5000 GCA_900323305.1 Trachyrincus murrayi
TGGGTATGAACTGTTCCTCCCCCTGTGGTCCAGCTGTTGATACACTCCCCCCCCCCCCCCCCCCCCCCCCCCCCCCCCCCCCCCCCCCCCTCCCCCCCCCCCCACCCCCCCCCCCCCCCCCTCCCCCCCCCCCCCCCCCCCCCACCCCCCCCCACCCCCATGCAGAACACACACACACACACACACACACACACACACACACAATGCTTTCGCATGACTATAAATTGTCGACGAGGGGGGGTGAAGAAGGTATTATAAATGACTCGCGCGGTGGGAATAATTATCATATTGCTAATGCAATACATGCTGCCATTAGCGGGACAAACATTGATTCTGCAGGGACAGTGAGAAACACAGTGTTATACGTGTACAAGGAACGCATTCCCCTTGGCAACATGAAGCCTTATGGCTTACATCAATTCTCTCTCTCTCTCTCTCTCCTCCCATCTCCCCCTTCTGGTATTAAAGGGACATTCCATCGATTTAAACATTTTTAATGGTCTCCAAGTTGCCTAAAAAAAGCCTACAAATTAAAGAAATGCTTATAAATGCATTGCAGTGGATCAGAATACGGCCCTCCCCTGCCGGCAAAATCACCCTGGCCAATCAGCTTGGAGTTTAAACCACTAATTGTTAGAGTTTACTCGTGCACTTTCAGCGTCTCATTCAATGAATAAAGTAGCAATGCCGGTATAGCCTACATGCAGCATGGAAGTTTGCAAATAGGTTTATGGCGATGTTTATTCATGCAGTATTGCCGTTACTAAACTACCATTGTCAGAGTTTACTCATGTAGTATTAGCGAAACCGAAGCACAGCAGGCTCACGAAGATTACGGGCTGGCATTCATACCGTGAAGACGAGGATTACTATGTCTGCGGCAGCGACAGAAGACGGTACAGACCAGTCCATGATACGATACAAACCCACCGGCTGATGTGGAAACGGGACCTGGCACAATCTCCGTCATCAACTGTTACAGACCATGGATATGTTATAGTAACGCGGACAGGGTTGAAGGTCAGCAAATGTGTTTTAAAGACTTTATTATTATTGAAATGCAAATACGGACATGCATATACTTTTATGTCATATGTTGGGATGCCGGGATCGACGCAGCTGTGGGTGGTGAGAGTAATGAGTTGTTGTCTGTATGTGCTCATCTGCTTTCGCTCTCCAGTCGATGTATTGCAGACTTTGTTATGTTCGGATGATTGTTGGCTGAAGTGGGTACATGTTGGCTGCAGCAGCCGGTGTGGGGCGGTTCTGAGAATTACGAAACCACGTGCCTACTCTGTGTCTGTTTCCCTCAGGACTGAACCCTTCTGTAGCACACGCATCGCTACAGCACGAGTCTTCTCCGATTCGTGTTAATGTGGTGTTTTTTTGTTGTTGTTGTGGTGCTGTGCCTCAAGGCTTCCTGGAAATGACTTGATTAATTTCAAAATAAGAGTTGTAAACCTAATCTCCACCTCTCTGAAGACATCATTAGCGCGTTTCTTTGCCTCCATCAGACTGGCTTACAAAAGTAAACTATTGTGTTCTTCTTAATCACCACAACGCTCCATTCCGCAATAATTTGGCATAATTCGAAACGACGGAAAAGATTTCATACGATAGAAGAAAAGATGCACTGAGATAAAAGGGGCTGAAGATAATTGCTCCCTCGGGACTTTCAACTAAAACTTGATTAGAAGAGTAAATCTTAAAATCTCAAATTGAAGTACTGCTGTGTATTGTATTTGTATGCATGTATTTATTATAATTTGTAAAAAAAATAAAAGATTATCATACTCTAGGCATAGGTTGCTTTTAAAATAAAACATTTTCTATTTTGGTTGGAAAATAACCATAAAATAACCATAAACTCAAATCACTAAATGTATTCATGAATTAAAAGTTGAGGCAATAGTAATAAGCATTTCCCAAAAAGGATAACATAAAAACATAAATACTGCTCAAAAACAGATAATGTAGTTAAACAGAGCCTGGACTTACTGGGCGTGGCCTAATAGTGTAATTAGTATGTGTGGTGGGCGTGGCTTGTTCTGCAGATGATGTCAGGAGAGAACAGAGGTCAGGTCATCGGTTCAGATCCTTCTCTCAGTATAAGGTGATGTCATTGTCAGTCAACACTGGGATAATCCCACACATTGAGAGAGGGAAGGTCACAAAGTCAATAAGACTTTGTTTACATTGCGCATGCAAAACGGCATATCAGGTCCCTAATTAACCTCGTCAGAAGCAAAGCACAGATTTACGTTCCCTTTGTGAAATACATATGTATGTTCACAACATTTACTCTTAGAAGCGATGACTAAATGTCATGGCGTTCTTCTCTTTAATCGAAAGTAGGCCTACTGCAGCTCTTGTTCAAACGGGCTGCCGTTATCTAACAACGCTCTTTAACTAAACATACATAATCTCATTCATCTAGTCATTACACTGTGCACAGCCCCTAGTTGAAGCTGTACGTTGCTGTAAGGTGCTTTGAATGAAAGGCATTTTCTGAATGACGGAAGTAGGACAATTTATTTCAAAACGAGTGCTGTAAAAATATACAGTACAGGAATGTGTCATTTGTAACGTATTGCTTTGACACTGATGAGAACGTGGCTTCCCATGACTGCTAATCTTGCAGTTGGTGTGCAATGGTTGAAAGAGCCGTGTAAGTAAATGGCAGACTGTAGGACAAGACAAAAGTACATCTGAGACACAAATAATAGTCTCTCCCAGAATGTGGAGTGCAGACTCAGACCTCGAGAGAGAGAGAGAGAGAGAGAGAGAGAGAGAGAGGAAAGAAAATCCTGTTCTAAAAGGTGTTTGGTAATTTTTTTCTTTCTTTCTTCATATTTTGGCATTTGGCAAATAAATTATCTGTCTGTGAACATTTATTAAAGTTGGTAATTGGAAAAAAGTGATTTTTTTGAACGTGAATTCAGTGTGAATGTAAAAAACTAAAATGGAATCCCGAGACTTCAGAAAGAGGCATTTACTACTAGAATAGACAAGACCAGACTAGATTCAATTATATGACATGAGCTAGACTAGACTAGATTGGATTAGATTTGAATATGTTTGCAGCATTAATCCAAACTGTTTCATTCCCCTGAGGTGGGGTGAACGTCTGACCTTGCACACGATTAGCCCAGTGTTTAAAACATCCAGCACAACAAAGACAATCAGCCAAGACGCTAATGAACAGCCATCAGCGGTGACATTCAAATCAACGATGTCCATTATGCGCATCGGGGGAGGTTAGCCACCGCAATTGTGAAAATGTCAGGAGCTCTGGCAGAACAAACACAGTGAGAGAATGCAGGGGACAGGGTGTTCCAGACGCTAGGGGTTTCAACTCCCAACCTAACGGCTCTGGGTTCAACTGACAATGTCTGTAGTCTACCTGGTGGCATCCTGGAGCAACATGCCCCCTACCTGCTCATTAATGACATGTACATGTACCTATGTATCTATTTTCCTATTTTGTCTTTTCTGCAGATGCTTTTATCCAAAGAGACGTCCAGTGAATGTCAGATAAATGTCATTATGGATGAGGTAGGGTGTTAGGTTAGGGACATGGGGGATCGAACCCAGAACCTTCAGGCTGGGGGTCCTATAGACCAGTGATTCTCACAAGGGCCTTTTGAGAGCAGAGCATATGCCAAACCTTAATCTTTAGACAGAGGCCCGTGAATTAACTACTGTTTCAACGTTAATTCATGTTTCAATGGCTTACTATTTCACTGAGTTTGGCCCCAATTGTTACAGCTTTTTGTTTGCTCATTGCTTTTAACAGTACAAGAAGGCACTGTTGATTACTCAAATATTGGTAAATACATTTTTGATTCTTGGGTCGTGTGGTGCACCGTCCCGCGGGCGGGTCGTTGCAGACGTAATTGATATTCATTCCTCATCAATATGGTGAATTTTCAGCCTTTGTACCGAAGAGTGCACTCAAAACAAACCAAGAGAGCATCTGCTCCACCGACCTTACGACGTCTTCTCGGAGTCTGAAAACATCCTGGTACCCACCTCAAGGCGAGGGTCCAACGAACACAACTGCATTTAGTCACACAAACCTGCTGACTCGAGAAATCCTCAATAAAACGCACTTTGTTGACTTTGCAACTCTGTGAAGTATATGGTGGTTTTTTTCGCTTGGCCGTTTGTACTGCTTGAGGAAAGATACATTCATATGAAAGTTTACTATCGCTGGAAACTCCTGACTCTTAGGAAGAAAACAAGCCCAGCCACGAGCCTCCGCGTTGCGTATTGGCTAAACAGCGCGTCTTCCAACCCAACCAGCGCTTCATTCGCTGTCGACAAACAATGGGTGTTAGTTGTGCGCAAACGTCATACACATCGAGCCAGTGGCAGACGATTAGACTTCTGAATGACAAGTCTTTACAGCCCATGAGATTCCGATTTCAACGACATATGGATGTCCTAGGAGGGACTAAACAGGCCATGTGTGAGCTCCAAACGTAAACACAGTTACGCTTGGAGTTTACGCGCACAGCGTACAGTCAGAACGGAATCCAACGCTTTTATTGTCATTTTACAATACGGTGGAGTATTGTTCAAGAGAAAAAGTAAGTGAAGAATAAGTAAAGAGTACCACATAAATTACTCTTTGTAATTTGTGTGGTATTGTTGAAATAAAACAAAAAACATTTTTATTATATACCACGCCGCTGTGTGTCATGCAAAATTCACAAATGCACGTTTTACGAGTCACATGCTCCCTGCATTTGTGGCTTTTGTGTGAAACAGCAACAGAAAGTTGTAGAACATGTACAAATGATGATACACGAGTGGTAAATTAGAGGCACAGATTTCAAATCTGCATTTATTTGTGCATTGTGAGGCACAGATACAGATTTACAGATACAAATCACTCTGCATTTATTTGTGCATTGTGTTTCACGAGTTACGTAACTTGCCATTTGTTTGTCAATACTATTACGATTTTTTTTTAATACTAACAGTAATGGAATGTG
>OOFB01037252.1:39838-65137 GCA_900323305.1 Trachyrincus murrayi
AAGTGGGGTGGAAACCTTTGAGCACGACCGCCTCTCTTATACACATCCTGGGACAATCCGGTGAGGTCATAGCGTGTAGACTCCACTTTAACGGGACACGTTGACGCGGTCCTACACTGCCATCTAGTGGAGCTTTGTGTCGTGACATTTCATTTTCTCATCGGCGCGGGGAGCGTCCCTCTGTGAATCCTCTTAATATGACACAGATAGCCTGCTGTTGGAAAGATCACTACCGCTGCTTAGAAAGAGTCCATGGGGCACTCAGCACTATATGTTTCTATATGTGTGCGTGACTGCTACACAACGGAGAGAGAGAGAGAGAGAGAGAGAGAGAGAGAGAGAGAGAGAGAGAGAGAGAGAGAGAGGAGCCACGGGAATGGGATCCAGTCGCTGGACTCATCCCCCTTTTGTCGCAGTATCGTATCACACAAACCACCATATGCAAAAAGGCCATATCTGATGCAATCCTATGCTGGAAAACCCATCAATGGCCATCGGCAACTATGTTGCCAGCACTGCTGCAACGCCCATTCCCAGCAGCAGGAAGGCGTGGTGACGGTTTAACATGCAGGGGTTTTCACGTGCTACCATTGTCTGGCCAACAACTCGGATATCTCCGCAAGGCGTAGCTCAGACACCGAGGGAACATGTGGTGGTGTGATAGCGTAGATTAGTGAGTGAACTCTGATCAAGGGAAGGCCGTATCCGTGGAGTGTTTGTATTCTGCAACGTGTGTTTGGACTAAAAATGAAACTGATAGTGCAGTAGTGTAGTGAAGTCAAGTCCGTAATGAAATTGGTTAGGATCTTCTCTGCAAAGGCGATTCGGTTGAATAAAAGGGTGATTGTGTTGGTGTATCTTACCATGGATGTAATAATGAATAATTTCCTCTGCCCGAGTGCTTCTCTTATACATACATACATACATAAACAATTAAATGATGTCATTTTACAGTACGTGCCGTTGTCCAAATAGAGTAACAGAGCATGAACTGCCTAATCCCTCCAAAGCCCTCCAAAGAACTCAAAATCAAATGTTTTCCTTTTTCTTTTCTTTCGTTCTGCACGTTGTGGTGAATGCAGGAGCTGCCAGAGTATGACCAGTCTGTTCAGTAACACCATGTCGCCTGCTAAAGACGGCTGCTCCTCCCTGTCACGGTGCTCCAGCAACCACGGGAAGCCTCCGCTCCGGGCCCTGTATGACCTGCTCATCGCACCGATGGAGGGGGTGAGTTCTCTCTCTGTCTCGCTCTCTCTCTCTCTCTCTCTCGCTGCGTGGAAAACACCCGCTGTCGCCGCAGTGCTAGTGACTTAGAAAGAAAGAAAGAAAAAAAAGAGCCTGCCAAGAAACGCGAGAGATAGGATGGAGGATGTGAGGAGGTGTTTTTTTTGGCACCTTTTGTGTGCACCCCAGAGGTTTTTTAGGTAAACCCCCCCCCCCCATCCAATAGAAGCTCATTAAACATCAAAATTCCTCACACGGTTATCAAATATCTAAATAGTGAAGCAAGGAACCTAAAAACGGTCTGGGGTGCACACAAAAGCCTGGGTAGGTGCGACAATGACCCCAGAAGTGTTTTAAAGTGAAATTCCCCTCGTTGCTATGTATGTGCTGCATGTAGTGCATGTTGACCCGGGGAGTCTTCTTCTATGCAGGGACTGATGCACTCCAGCGGGCCCGTAGGCAGACACAGGCAGCTGGTCCTGGTGCTGGAGGGAGAGCTGTACCTCATCCCCTTCGCCTTGCTCAAGGGCAGCTCCTCCAACGAGTACCTGTACGAGCGCTTCAGCCTCATCGCCGTGCCCTCTATCCATGGCCTCGGGGCCAGCTCTAAGGTTCACACTCGATCTCGTTTTGTGTTCTTTTTTTCTGTTGTAGTTGAGTTAAGGAAGCTGTTGTATTGACTCCTGCTCCTCGCCACAGACTCACCCTCGCCGGGCCGGCTCCGCTCCCTGCGGGGGCGTCTCCATGGCGGCGGTGGTGGGCAACCCCCGGCTGCCGTCGCCCGTGATGGACCGCTGGCTCTGGGGCCCCATGCCCTCGGCGGAGGAAGAGGCCCTGATGGTGGCCGAGCTGCTGGGCTGCCAACCCCTGGCCGGCTCCGTCGCCACCAAGGAGCGGGTGATGAGCTCCCTGGGCCAGGCCGAGTGTGCTCACTTTGCCACCCACATCTCCTGGAAGCTCGCCGCCCTGGTGCTCACACCCAACTCCGAGAGCGGGGCGTCGGGGGCCGGGGGGGTGGGCGTGGGAACGACCGGGGGGAGGGGCGGCAGCGGGAGGAGGGGCAGCGGCGGCGGTCGGGGGAGGAAGGGGTCGGCCGGGAGCAGCTACACCATCCCGGAGTCGCTCCGCATGCAGGACGACGGCAGCGATGCGGAGAGCATCTGCGACAGTCCGCCCTTGCAAGAGTTCCTGCTGACCGCTGCGGATATACTGGACCTGAGGCTGCCCGTCAAGCTGGTGGTGCTTGGGTAAGCTGGCTGGACAGAGGGGATGATCAAAGCATCACTTTGATATATTTAGTTTTCTAAAACCTCCTGTTCTTTTTGTGTGTGTGTGTGTGTGTGTGTGTGTGTGTGTGCATGCGGGTGTGTGTGTGCATATGTGTGTGCGTGCGTGTGTGTGTACAGGTCGTACCAGGAGTCCAGCAGTAAGGTGACAGCTGATGGCGTGGTGGGGTTGACCAGGGCGTTCCTGGCTGCCGGGGCTCAGTGTGTCCTGGTGTCCTTGTGGCCCGTTCCCGTCGCAGCCTCCAAGGTCTTCGTCCACGCTTTCTACACCGCCCTGCTCAACGGGACCAAGGCCAGCGCTGCCCTGGCAGACGCCATGAAGTCCGTCCAGAGCAGCAAGCAGTACTCGCACCCTTCCAACTGGGCAGGTCAGAGACTCCCTCACACGTGTGCTTCACACGCTGCCAAATAGCGCGACTCATCAAATGAGGCTGATTTTCCACAATGTATTTTATTCTCTATGTGTTGCTCAGGCTACATGCTGATTGGTAATGATGTGAAGCTGAACAGTCCCTCGTCGCTGATTGGCCAGGCTCTGGCCGACATCCTGCAGTATCCTGAACGAGCACGGGATGCCCTTCGAGTCTTGCTTCACCTTGTGAGTGGACACACACACGTAGACATACATGCATCACATGCAGATAAACACTGGAACATTCCAGCCTAAATTCCAAAAGTAAAAGTCCAGCATATTTTTTTGTTTTATCCCACAAATGGGCTAGAAGAATCATTTTATTCATTGTTCGTACTCTCAAGGTTGTGGTCATTAGAAAACCCTGATTTGGTTTGACAAGCAATACCAAGTGAGGACTTTTACTTTGAAAACCTGAAGGTTCGACCTGTAGTAGACTAGTCTCACGAATGGCAGACTGTAAAAAGGTCTCTGTAAAGGTTTCTACTCAACATAGTGTCGACTGGCCACTGTTGAAATACACGTATTAAAATCCCCTTCGGAAAGCTTCATCCACTCTCGCAAATTAGTTTTCTTCAGTAGCATATCTCCATAATGAAACAGGAAACAAGGCGTAACTCCGCCCCCTTGCAGTTTGTGGTTTCCGGCCCAGGCTCTGTGTCGTCTCCCCCCAGAAGTTCTGCTATAACACAGTAGGACTGCTGGATCCGATATTAGTAGTAAACTGACGGCACCCAACACTTCCCATGTTCTCTCGTGCCCGTGGCAGGTGGAGAAGTCCCTCCAGAGGATCCAGAATGGCCAGCGTAACTCCATGTACACGTCCCAGCAGAGCGTGGAGAACAAGGTGTGTGGCGTGCCGGGCTGGCAGGCCCTGCTGACCGCCGTGGGCTTCCGCCTGGACTCTGCCGGACCGGGGATCCCTGCCGCTGTGTTCTTCCCCACGGCGGACCCCGGGGACCGGCTCCAACAGTGCAGCACCACCCTGCAGTCGCTACTGGGTACGTGCCAGACAGAGGCTAACGCAGTAGCCTCCACCTATGTCTTGCCTATGCCTCCCTCTAGATTGTTCCAGAACATATAAAGTTACATTGATTTGTTTGTTTCTCATGAGTTTAAATTATTTCTAACTGGCTCTACTGAAATCAGTTTGGAACAACAACAACAACAAAAACAGCCTGTTTAGTCTTAGTGCTAGTGTTATGAGTGGTCCGTGTGTGTGTGTGTGTGTGTGTGTGTGTGTGTAATTAACGAAGGCTTTTCTTTAATCCCATGTCCCTCAGGTCTGCCGCCCCCGGCTCTCCAGGCTTTGTGCAAACTCATCACTGCTTCAGAGGCCGGCGAACAGCTCATCAACCGAGTAAGTTTCGCCACTATAATAATATCCGCGCCGCCAGATTATTAAAATGAACACGTTTCACTTAGGTCTTTGACGACGTTATCATTTTGCGTTAACGGGTAATGAGAGCAAGCTCTGCCGCTGTTCTTTCTTCTGCCTTTTTGTTTGAATGTTGACGAGCCTTTGGAGCGGAAAGGTTCAAAGAGGAACGAAGCGTAGAATATCACGGCCGAGCCCTGTTACGTCAGTACGGGTTACGCACCATGACCGACTGGCAGCTGAAACCGCCTTTAAAACAGTGTTAATTGTTGCGATGAAGCCCCCCCCCCCCGTGCTCTATGAAGAGCGGGGGATGCGAGCCTTTACCCCCTGCTCTGCAGCTCGTGACAATGGAGGATTAATCTAACGCTGCTGCGGTTTCCTCTGTTCCCTCGTGTAACTAGCGGTCATCACATGCTCCGATTTATGGAGGATTCTGGCGAGCGGGCTTTTGATGCTGTTGACCACTCACACACAAAAAAAAAACATGCTTTGCTTATACCTCACCGCATTACAGACAGTCGTGATTCATGAAGACAGTGTGGTCGACCGTGAGGGTCGAGATACAACAAACACATTCCTTTTTCTCTTCAACTCTTTTACCCTTTGCAAAATAAAACTCTGGCATGCAATTAAAAAGAATGTTGTGTTTGTATATTCTCTCCCCCCCCCCCCGCCCTAACCCACGATATAAAGGCTGTTAAAAATATGGTGGGAATGGTAAGTGTGTCTTCTCCTTCTTACACGTCCATCTCCCATTCCTCTCCATCCCACCACTGCCAGCCATTTTGCTTTACCGTCACCCGCCGCGCTTAGCGCAATGCGGTATCTCACCATCTCCTGTTGTACACGTTTGTAGTATGCTGCATGCCGTGTTGCTGTAGAGTATACTTTTTGTGGTGTCCGGCGTATGAGCGTTCTTCTTAGTCTTTAGGATTAACGAGACTTTGGCGTAGATTTACACGCCCGGTGCATTCCAGGTCTGTGGAATGTGGTGGTGGTCTTGGGAGAGGGCGACAGAGATGTAAATACTGTGGTGTAAAGAAAGAAAAAAACAACATTATAATCTTACAGAGGGGCGGGGACAAAGCCCTGTTTCCACTTTCTAACCGGCTACATCACGTTTCACAAAGGTGTCTCTGTTCCAAGTCATATAATCCCAAAACAACACAGGCGTGTGTGTGCCCGGGGCATGTGTACACACACCGGCAGAGCGGGGCACAGAGATTTGTCACAAAGCCTCATTGCTTTTACACATTGCTCCTATTGTGTTCACCATAAGGAACCGTTGAATCGACTTGACAACAAAAAGACCAAACGTCTGTTTAAATGTGCTTTTTGTTTCTCCAACACGGTGGGTTCTGGGTTTGTCAGTGCGTTTAATTGCGCTTGTGTACATGTACAGTAACATAATGACTCCCAGCCCCTATGTTACACTCAACTCAATGGATGGGACATTACACATAGATTAGTTTAGAAGACAAACCAGCCATTATTTCTTCTCACCAAGACCCGTAGAATGTCTTTTCGTCTATTGTTATTTACCCATTACTCTCCTGCCTCTCCTCTTTCCTCCTGTCCAGCTCCACCAGGTGCTAGTCCAACTCCAGACTGGGGAGAAAGAGCAGGACTTCTCCTTGCTCCCTATTCAGGTGTCCATCAGTGTTCAGCTCTGGAGACTGCCGGGATGCCATGAGTTCCTCGCGGCCCTAGGTGAGCAGCAGACTGAGAAACCTCTTCCAACAAGTCACATTTAAAGTGATGCCAACTCACTTTAAAATCACTGTTGACTGTCTTCACTGTAACCAAAAAGAGGTTGTTTTCAGTGGCAAACTGATACATGAATTGTCCCATACACACACACCCACACACACACACAGAATAACCCATGAGCTAGCCTCGTGAAGGTCATGTTCATTGTTATTTTTCCATGTGCAGGGTTTGACCTGTGTGAGGTAGGCCAAGAGGAGGTGGTGCTCAAAACAGGCAAGCTAGCCAATCGCCGCACCTTGCACTTTGCCCTCCAGTCTCTGCTAGCACTCTTTGGTAAGAATTGTTTAATTTTTTTATTTAAAAAATAATAAAAAATGTATAAGCCGCCGCATTAATATGATAAAAATCGGTACTGGACTTTTCTTCTTTTGCGGCTACCTGATCCTTTGTTTTGTTTTTTAGACTCGACAGAACTGCCCAAGCGCCTGAGTCTGGACAGCTCCTCTTCGCTTGAATCTCTAGCGTCGGCCCAGTCCGTCTCCAACCCCCTGCCCATGGGCTACCCCAGCCTTCCGTTCTCCCCCCCTTGCCTGGACAATCTGGCATCGGACGCCATCTCAGTCTATAGCCTCAGCTCCGTGGCTTCCACCATGAGCTTCGCCTCCAAATCGGACTGTGACTTCCTGAGCCACAGGCAGCGCAGCGGGGCCACCGCGCACTACTCCATCCATAAACACCCCCACGTGCCCCGCAGCCGGTCCTCTCCGCACGGGGCCGCTTCTGCGGTGGGAGGCACCCGGGGGGGGGAGGAGGAGGAGTACGAGGGGTTCTCCATCATCAGCAGTGAGCCGCTGGGGAGCCACTGCGACTCCCTGCCTCTCCCCCCGGGCCACGGCCAGCGGCACCACCGCGGAGGCAGGGGGGTCGCGGGCGGCCCGGCGTCCGGGGCGGGGAGGGGCTACGCCGTGTCCGTGTCCTCCAGGGGCAGCGTCAGCACGCCCACCTCCCCCGTGAAAACCTGCCTGGTGCCCAGCCCCAACTCGCCCTTCCAGAAGGTGGGCAAGGTGAGCAGCTCGGACACGGGGGAGTCGGACCAGTCCAGCACCGAGACGGACAGCACGGTCAAGTCCCAGGAAGAGAAGACAGTCCCCCTGGACCCCCAGGAGCTGGCCCAGAAGATCCTGGAGGAAACCCAGAGCCACCTGCGCGCAGTGGGCAGCCTGCAGCGGGCCGGGGCGGAGGGGGGGACGGCTGGGAGCACCTCGGCACGGAGCAGTGCCTTCCGCTCGTCCGAGACCAGCGCGTTCAGCCGCCCCAGCAGCAGCGCCAGTGGTCGTGCCCAGTCTTCCCCGAGGCCCAAACCCCCATCCCGCTCCTCCTCCCTGCAGAAGATTAGCTCCGGGTACAACAGCCCCGCGGTCTCCGAGTCCTCCCAGAAGGAGGGCAGCCACCCCTCCCCTTCCCTAGACAGCCAATTCAAGTTGAAGTACCCCAGCTCCCCATACAGTGGCCACATCTCCCGCTCTCCCAGTAACGTGTCCCCCAGTTCCGGCCACCAGTCCCCGGCTGGCAGCGCCCCGTCCCCAGCCTTGTCCTACTCCTCCACCGGCTCCGCCTGCTCCACCTCGGCCGATGCTGTACCAGACCTGGACCGGCTAAGGAGAGGAGTCATCGACGAGAAGGTCCAAGCGATCCACAATCTCAAGACCTTTTGGGCCAACGCCGCCGCACAGCAGCACCATCAGCAGCAGCAGCAGCACCATCATCACCACCACCTGGGACCCGTGAAGGGCGTCCATGGCGCTCCAGGAGTGCTGGCGTCTACCAACAGAGATGTGTTGAGCCTCCTCAACCTGTCGCCACGCCGCTGCTCCCCTAGCGATGGCCAAGACACCCTGGAGCTGCGGGAGCTGGGGCTGCAGTCACTGGATAGGGCCGGCAAGAACTCCTCCAATGGACACCACTGCTCAAACCCCAGGAAAGTGTCCCCCTCACCCACTATTTCCACCAGCAGCAGTCCTGGTGCTCGCTCTATCAGACTCCCTGCTGGAAATGGGTACAAGTTCCTGTCACCTGGCAGATTTTTCCCTTCCTCTAAATGCTGAGACACTTTAAATGGCCCTATACTTTTACAAGGTATTTACGACGTGGAGGATTAAGGAATTTTGAGGTTCCGCTGTTGGTCTACCCAACTCGATCTACAGTTAAAAAAAAAAGCATTTGATTGGTCGGTCAATGAGTGATCCCCAGAGGCACATGTATGCTTTAGAATGTGTCTTGTCATTGTGCCCATAACACTGTAAATGGCAATGAGAAATCCTCAACGACCTGATACTGTGTGTGTGTGTAACTGTGTGTCAGGTAGATGTAAAGATGCCAGTCCTCCAGAAACCTTGCTGTTTGTATGGGCCGAGATGCGACAGCTCTTACTGTTTTACTTCATTCTGTTATTGTTTTGTTTTGAACTATTATGGCTATGGTTATTGTTTGTTATTGTTATTAATATTATAATTATTATGTTTTGTAAATTAATTCCAGTGTTTCACAATCAGTATTACACGTTTTATATTATTAAAAAGTGAAGAAATCTGTACCATGTAAAGATGAAAGAGTGAAAAAAAAGATTTAATATTTTTTATTGAAATCAAAAAGGCATTTTGCCTGATTTCTTTGTGAATTGAGTGTCTGCTCCGAAGCATGCATTCTCTTGCTATTCAATGTTAATTACCATGTATGACTTTTTAGCCCATGATTTTTTTTAGATTAAACATGGAATTTCCATGACAACCATCTGTCATTTATCAGTAAATGGTTTAAATAAAAAAGAAATCATGTTTGCTTTCTTGTGGTCTTGGCCTCATATGATTTAAAAGCCATCAATGCATTGGTGACGTACACTACACTAGACGGATCACAAACACGCACAGACAACCTCAACATCCTAGAAATCCTAAATATATTGTACAGATGCCTCCTAATATGTGCTTATACCCAAAATATACATATTAAAAAAAAACAATGCATTGTATTCTGCTTCTGTGGAACATTAGATAAAATGATTGCCATCGGTCTTAGAAATACAATGTACAGTTAGTGGGCGAATGTGCGTGTTTACCATTGATCGGGGCGGTCGGTGTGTAGGACGTGAACAACGGACGGTCTTTCTATCGCCCACCTCAGCCAATCACAGCGCCGGGCGCTAGAGCGCATGAGCGGCTCATAAGGGCGCATGACGTCAGCAGGGGTAGGCAGCAGTGTCCTAAAGAGCTACCATGGTCCTCATCAAGGAATAGTAAGTGCAAATATACATACATATATATACATATACATACATATATATACACATATATCCCCGGGGCGGCTCACGGTTTATCTGACTGCGGTGCGGTCTATTTGAGTAGCACACGTGTGCACTGTACAGTTAGTCTGTCGGTGTTTTTAATGCAAGTGAAAACTTTATATATCTGACCGAATGTGTGTGCATGGATACACGAGGGAAGAAGGGTGGGATTGCTCAAGAGCTCCGAGTCCGGCCTACCGGCGTCGTGCTTGCTGGGTGACAGCAGCGGTGCTGTCGCCTCTGGAATCATAACCGTTGTTCGCCTGTGTCCTGTGATTTAAACCTGTGATTAAACCCAGGGCACACCGTGGGGTGACATTGTGGTGTCTTAACGCTGACGTTACACCGGGTGTTGTGCTAACCTAGCTAGCGCTAACCTAACGGCGAAACTAACGGAACGCAAATCGAAAGGAAACCGATTTGATTTGTGAACGAGTTTCGGTATTTATTCGATTTGTCTCGCGTTTTTCGTCAGGTTTGGTTTTGATTTAACGTGTGTTTAGTGTGAAAGCTGTTTGTTGTTGTCTTCTGCGTTGAGTCTGTAATCATTGGGGGTTTGTTAGCTAGGTTAGCTAACGTTAGCATAGGTACTAACTTTAGCTAGCTCATCGATTTATCAATTCAAAACAAGTAGCGATCGTTTCATATTTCAATTTACAATCAATATGCAGCACGTATGGACTAAGTTGGCCGGGTGATGTGTTAGTGTTTATCTCAGAGACGAGACTATTCTTGCTCCATGGCTAATTATCTTAAATTGATGCATCTAGTGATTGCATTGCGATGTGTTGCATACAAAGATGGCTTAATGCTACTGAATTGGCTGATCTTTTAATCTTCAAATAGACATTGGCCTACTGCTCAGTTGGTGCTCTATTATGCATCTATAACACAATGTAGCTTTCTATTAGTACGTGGCCAACACCGACCTGCAGGGTGTTGACAGGACTAGCTGTCATTTATCAGTCAACGAGTTGAAGACAATGAAAACCAATCATGTTTGCTTTCTTGTGGCCTTGTCCTCATGTTGTGAGGCTTGTACAAGCTTTGTCCTCATGTTGTGAGGCTTGTACAAGCTTACACTACTTACTCCGAGAGACATTTAGTCAATTTGCTGTCATCGTAGGACACCTGATGCTGGCCAATGTCTTTACTTTCTCTGAATTTGACAATCTGTCAGTTAGATGTAATGCAAAGCTGTCACTTGTTGTCTACTTACTCACTTGCTCTTGACTGAAGCACAATGATGAGACGGACATCATGCCATGCAATTGCTTTATTGCTGTGCAATGACTTAATCGTCAAGGTCCTCCTCATAATGGGGTTCATGATCTCCTGTCACAGTATCAATATGCTGCTGACTGTATTGCAAGGACTACATTTGCTACAGGGAAGAATGCAATTATTTATAAAATGGCTCATTTGACTGCAGCATATATGACCTGGTCCACCCTGAAATAAGCCAACACTCAAGGAAAGCATGTTTGTTTGTACATCGATCCAGCTGTGTGGTGGGGGTGTGCTACTCCATCCGATTCAAGCCTCTTTAGCCAGGATAAATGCTGTCCTTTTTGTGTTGGCACTGCATCCCCTTGTAGTCGGAGACTACATTTGTTTGGTTTTTAGCAAATGCAACCTTTTAGCTCTACCACCACTAGGCCCTGCTCATGCTCAGGCCTCCGTCTTGCCCTGTGGTTGCGGTGATGATGACGATGCTTCATCCTGCTGAACTCAGCACTGTGTCTTAACGGGGCTGTAATAGTAGTATTTTCCCCAGGAAGTCTGACCACAGCTGGCTTCTGTGGTGGCGAGCTGTGTGCTTAAAGGATAACTTTGCCGTTTTTCAACCTTATCTCTTATCTATCCGCATAAGGGAGATAAACTTGTTGATTTGCATATACTACCCACATTGAAGTGATACAAAGCCGGTTGAAAATCAGCAGCGTTCCCCTTTTAAAGATGCCACAGTGATCACAAGACTACCGGAAGCCCCCAAAGAGTTGTCATACATTATAGCGGAAGCTTGTGGTCGTTCAGAAAAGAAAGAACAGGTGTTTGTGTTTAATAGTGATTTGTGCTACTTTGTACATTTTCTAATCTTTGTTGTGTTTTTTTTTTTCCTCCAGCCGCGTGGTTTTACCTTGTAGTGTTGAAGAGGTGAGTATTTGTTTGTGCTGTCTAAACATTTGTCTTAGGCTGAATCTTAGAAACCCACAATGTTAGTAAATGGAAAATGATTATTGAATTGATTAGGCATTGCCGTGACCTTCCTGTCTATGCTAGTGAGGTCTTTGTTTATAAGCAGCTTATAAGGGGGTGGTGGTTCAAAGTACTAACATACGCCTTCCAAATAAGATCTCTGGTGGGAGGGTGGCATGTTTCCCTTGTTTGTATGAAATGCTGGCTCTCTCCCCTCTGCCCTTATATAGTAATGCAATGTTTCTGCAATTAGCCCCCCTTTATTAAAGCCCACTTTTATCATGAAAAAATCTCTTCTGTTTTTGTTTGTCTGCTTAGAAGTGGCTATTGGACTGCAGTCTGTTTACTTGCTTTGAGTTTGAGATGCAAATAATGCCTGTAAACTCAGGGTGTGGTGTGCCTGGATTCTGAGCATTCAACCACAATAGACTTTTAACCCTGCCAGCTCCTGTTCACATGTATAAGCCTCTGATCCTAGAGTTTCACAGTACCACAACTTGATTTAATTGCATAGGATGCTAGGGGTGAAACGGTCCGTGTATTGGTATTGAACCGTATGGTACAGGGTGCACGGTTCGGTACGCACTGCAAATCAGTTAGAGTATAGAGTAATAAAAAGAAGAATCGATTATTTTAATCGAAAAAAATATGTTGACCAATGAGTGCATACCGGAATTAACAGGGGTAAAATGTCAATGTTAAGTGATGCTCGCAGATTCTGAGGTGCAGTCAAGGCGTGTTCACTTGATACGCGGTCGCTAGGTCGGGCGCTGTTCTCCAGCGCGGCAAATTTGAAACACACCATCAGCTACGGCTCAGAACATTCTGGCTCGTTGAAAATAATTTCAACTTTGAAGGTGTGGGTCGCGCAAACGGATACACCCCAGCCGTGCGAAAAACAACTCGCAGGACAAAGGACGTGAGGGGACAGCCTTGCGGGGGGGAAAAAGAAGCGAGACCCCACCCGCGATAAAGACGCGAGATTAAATGCCCGCCCGCTTAGGCCACGGCGAAGTCTGCGGTCAGCAGAAGGAAAGTCATGATGGCACTCATGTGAAATATAACTGTGTTTTGTCTTTATATAGGCCTATACCAAATCTATGAAATGTCTCAAGTATGGAGTTCTCAGCAGCTTGATTCGTTGTTATTCGTTTGGTCCGATAACTATAAAGGCCTAATTAAAAAGGTTATTGGAGGTTTAGATAGAAGCGCTTGCGTTCGCTTGGAAAACGAAATAGCTCGTTGAAAAAGGACAGTGAAGGACATTGAATTCGTCATCGCGGATATAATTGTGTGTGTCTGTCTGAAACAAACCAAATATATTAAATGTCTCTTCAACGAATCAACCGCAGAAACGCCATCCAAACCCAGCCTCGCCAGATAGAAGAAGGAAATCAGTCATGATAGCACCGATGTGAAATATAACTGGGCGTTCTGTCTGTATATATTATATACAATATAATAAGTATAGCCTACCAAATATAGGCCTATTAAATGTCTCTCAAACAAATGTCTCTCAAATTGTAGGCCTAACACTAAATACAATAACCGTTCGTTATTGTGTCTTGAGACGCATCGCCATGCATGCATGCATTTTAGTTTGACGATATTCGCCTGCAAAACTAAATAGCTCCTTGGGAAAAGGACAGTGAAGGACACTGAATTCTTAATCTGATATAGTAGTGCCTGTTCCGTCTGTCTGAAACAAACCAAATTCATTAAATGTCTCTTAAACGAATCAATCAAATTTTACGATAGGCTAGCCTATAATATAAAGCTAAATACAATAAGTGTGTGTTGTTGTGTTGGACACACAGCCATACACGCAGAGTAGAGTTCTCTTTCATATAATTAAACATTTTGTTAATGTATCCAAACCGTGACACCACCATACTGTATCGTACCAAACGTTTTGTGAACCGTTTCATCCCTAATAGATGCTGTAGAGGTGATGCGTCCCTCAAATGGATGGCAATAACATGTAGCTCACCCAAGCTTTTAGATGCCATCAAATGACGTGCTATCAACATAACAGCGCCTGTGATCAGTTTGAAGCTTTTTATTAAATAGAAAATCTAAGCAAGACTAAAAGGCGTTTCTTATTGTGTGTAGTGTCTGCAAGTGTAAACTACAATGTCAAGAGCAAAGCATAGGTTACCCGGCATAATAACATTGCCAGATATACGCTGCTTCCCATTCGATAAGCGATGTTTGATAATGTGCGTGTTTGCTGAGGTGGTGTGTTTCTGCTCTGCTGCAGTATCAGGTCGGCCAGCTGTTCTCGGTGGCCGAGGCCAGTAAAAATGAGACCGGCGGTGGTGAAGGCATTCAAGTGTTGAAGAACGAGCCTTACGAGAAGGACGAGGAGAAAGGACAGTACACACACAAGGTCTACCACCTAGCAAGGTAACTCAAACCCCCCCCCACTGACACGACGACGGCCCAGTGCTCCATAAGCAGTGCAACGGCATTGTGTCGCCACATAGTGGCAGTGTTGTATTTATATGTGAAGCGCGGTCCCCCAGTGCAAGCCCACACTGAAACCTGCATGAGGCCGGTGTGCAAAGTCTGACCATGTGTCTTCTCCCTCCTGTCCACTCCTTCTCCCCGTACTGCAGTAAAGTCCCCAAGTACCTGCAGATGCTTGCCCCCGAGGGGTCCCTGGTCTTTCATGAAAAAGCCTGGAATGCTTACCCGTACTGCCGAACTAGTGAGTGAGCTCTCTCATCCTGACTCTGCCTGCCCTCTCCGGGCCTTCTTCCATCTCCTTATGCCTTGTTTTTATTCCTTGAAATTGACATGTATGTTTTGTGTCTATAATTCTATGTTTATATATTAGATAACTAATATTTGTGCAATTTCCCCCCCCCCCTTCTCTTATGTGTGATTTTCATCCAGTTGTGACGGTGAGTCCATTTATCCGTTGCAAAAGGGAAATTGAGTCAAGTCAGCATTGTATTCCGTGGCCGAAATTGTTAATGAGAATGCTTTGATCCGATTTTCAGAACGAGTATATGAAAGATGACTTCTTCATTAAGATCGAGACGTGGCATAAACCGGACACTGGAATGCTAGAAAATGTGAGTGTCTATACCGTGTTCCTTCAGATTGACCCATCCCGCTGGTGGTTATAGGCTTCAGCGTTGGATGCTCTCCTCCTATAAGGATGTGTTTTTGTCTGTTTGCTGTTTTCCAGGTGCACAAACTGGACGAAGCCACGTGGAAGACTGTAGAGGTTGTTCCCATTGACATCGCAGACAACAATGTAGTGGATTTCAGTGTAAGTTGAACCTCTGATGGCACAAGGCGATCTTATTTTGGCACCCCCATGTGGACAGGCTTGTTCATTACATGCCTAACCTAACCTAACCTAATCTATACTGTCTGACTTGACATGTTCATCATTTTTGTTGTATCTGTTTAGTTTAGTAGTGCATGTCAAACTGTATAGCAGTAAAACGGTATAGAAACCATTTTAGAGAGACATTCAGTGGGAAATATGCCCGTCCACTTTTCCTACAGCAGATCTACAGTTAAATAAAAGTTGCACAAATGATCAATGATGGTGATTGCATGTTATCAAAGTAAAGTTTAATGTAGCTGTAAATACTGGCAGAAGCATTAATTAGCAGTGTGCGTCTCCCAAGCAACTCAAGTGGTGACTTTGTTTGCATGCATTAATCAGCGGTTAAACCTTGAGGCATCTTTTCTCAAGGATGCCTCAAGGTAAAATGCAGACATTGTGGTTGGAACACAATCCTCAACACCCTAACCATGAGATTACGTTTCCCCGCATTACATAATAATTTCACGTGAAGCATGTTCCTGTTAATTGGATATTTCTTACGTATGAAGTAAGTCATCTACTAGATGGAATGTATACTCTCACGAAGCCTATACATTAGTTTACCATTCGACGCTTTAGCCGCCTATCTTTTCATTTACCTCTTTCCAAATAAAACATGCATGGATTCATGTTTATCCTCCTTACGCCAATGTTAAAAATGTTACACACTCTTGCCAGTGTCTGACAAGGCATTGCCTCATCATTGCCGTGTGGGTTGGCATACTCCTGCGTGTGTGCAGTTATTTGCCTGAGCAGGTTGTGGTTGTGTGTGTGTGTGTGTGTGTGTGTGTGTGTGTGTGTGTGTGTGTGTGTGTGTGTGTGTGTGTGTGTGTGTGTGTGTGTGTTCTTCCACTCACTTGGCCCCAGCCTGTCGACCCTGAGAAGTAGTTTTTGGCTGCGGGCGGGTCATGATTTATTAAAAATAACTGGGCCCTTGGAGCCGAGGCTAATTTGAAAACCATTTTATTTATTTTTGTTTTTAGTGTTGTCTTTTTTCTTTAACCTGTCAGTCGTATGAAGTCAACTTTACCGGTTTCTGTAAGCACTTCCAAACCAACTGTAAGAAACTGAATGTGTATGAAGTCATATGCTATACACTGAATGTATATTGTGTGTTTGTGTTGGCAGATTTATTTAAAATATTTAATATTTGCCTGGGTTTAAAAATGTACTTGCTAATGATGAACCAGGGTTGTGTTTGGCCCTCCCTGTTAAAAACAAACCCTGTTGAAAAACTATAAAACATTTAGTTTGGCTATATTGCAGTATAGTAGTACTACTGCAACACCATCAACACCAATGCAGGTGTTTGTGGGTGCAAGACATTGTCTTCTGCTGCCTTTGCACTTACTCTATAAATAGAGCGCATGTGGACTGCGTCTTACTTAGCGCTCATAACCAATAGGCTCTAAACACTGTGGCTTGACCGTGGCGTTCTTGTGGTTATTTCGATGTTTCTGTTCTGACTGGTTTTCTTTTCCTCTGTGCAGGATTACAAAGCGAATGAGGATCCCACCAAGTTCCAGTCAGTAAAGACTGCCAGAGGACCACTCGGACCCAACTGGCAGGTAAGTTGCTCTCGGGGGCGTGTGAAAAACTGGGAGATGTCTGGGAGGACGTGTGACTGTTGGTGGTCACTGCTTCTCAATTTTTACATAGTAGCTCTTTTGATTTGAGAGCATGTTCACTTTTTAATAGGATGTAAAAAAAAAAAAAAAAAAATGGCCGTAGACATCCATATACAGTATATGTTTGTCCAAAGTGTGTCTGCTTGCCCTGGCACGCTGCTAACCGCTCACTGTTTGAGTCCAGAGAGTTTCCATCTTGCAGTGCCGCCCTCCCGACTTTATCGTGGAAAAGTTTCTTCTGCTTCCAGCGCTCCTACAGAACAGGCAGCCAAACTTCCAGCGCTCCTACAGAACAGGCAGCCAAACTTCCAGCGCTCCTACAGAACAGGCAGCCAAACGCCTTCTAGAAAAGTCTAAATAAGAGAAGCACAACTTTTGTGTGATTTTTAATTGGATCACTTCCCCATTCGCTGCGGACAAGCGGCTTTCCCTTTATTTATTTTTTAAGAAGGTAGAAAAGGAAATGAGTTCAGTGAGAACAGAGGCGCAATTTCTGCCAGCCTCTGGGAGCAATGAAACTCTTGTCTATCTCTGCATGCACACATGGTTGCGTATCGGTAGCCTTTGTATTTCTGAAAACTCCAGCTTTGAGTGGGGCACGGCGAGGGGAGAGAAGAAATGTCACCGTAAGTGTTTTGATGTGAAATCGTTTTTATGTCTAGTTCTTCTTTTTTTCCTTTTTTCTTTTTTGCGATTGTAACTTTTCTAAATCCACCACAAATTTTGAAATGTTGCTCACCCCCATCCTCCTCCCCCTCCTCCTCCCCCCTCCCCCCTCCCCCCCTCGCTTGACTCCGTGATCGCAGCATCAAACGGTTGTGTGTATGGGGATGGTGGGTGGGTGCCAGAAATAAGTGATTAATTAAAGTGTGTGTGTGTGTGTGTGTGTGTGTTGCGAGCAGGTCCTAGGTGTTAATAATGTAACCGGCTTTGCGTGGCGGCCTTATCGCTGGGCGAGCGCTGTTTTATCTGCCTTTTGACTGCCACAAATGCCTGCCTGTCGGGATGCGGTGTCGCTGTCAGGGCGCAGGCAGGGAAATGGTGCCTTCATCTGGAGTTTATCCACTTTACTCTGCTCCCTATACACACACACACACACACACACACACACACACACACACACACACACACACACACACACACACACACACACACACACACACACACACACACACACACACACACACACACACACACACGCGCGCTCACATACACCGTACACACGCACACACTGTCTCCTTGTGAAGAGTGGGAGGAAGAGGGTGCGAGGGGAAAAGATGGGTTTAGAAAGTGTGTCGCAGATTAGGGTGACTTTTATCTGTGCACTGCATATCCTCATTGATAATTATTTCAGCAAGCTACATACCCGGAGCATTACAAATTGATGCCATTTCATCTTTGAATACAGCGGAGATTAGTATAAAATCGTTTACTTTCCGAAAGTTAGCTTTAACTTTTCGTGTTGGGTCATATCTGTGCTGTTGCGTAGGAGGCGTAACTTGTGCCGTTCCTCCTGCTCATGCTTTGCCAACAGAATGAGCTGGTCAATAAGACGGACTGCCCAAAGATGTGTGCCTACAAACTGGTCACAGTCAAGTTCAAGTGGTGGGGCATGCAGACCAAGATGGAGAACTTCATTCACAAGGTTTGTGAGGCGGCCCGTTGGTGGTCTCATTTGTGATTATTGTCCTGGGTATTGGTAATCATAATCTTCATACATCTTAATTGTGTCCTTTCTTGTTAATCCAGTGGTATCAGTCAATTTTAGACTGTTTAAATTGAGTGAAGTCTACGTCTATTTCACCCCCTTTTTAACTGCTGACAATTTCTCAATGTTTCCATTTGTGCGGTGACCAAATGAACGCTCAAGCAGTACTAACTGCATTGATTCTGAGTGAGTTGAAATCATTGGATTTTTGTCACCATTACCTAGCTCTGCCCAGAGAGGCCCACGTTGTGGCTCTAGCCGACGGACTCTCAAACGTCTGTTTCCCCTCCGTCCCCTTTCAGCAAGAGACGAGGATCTTCACTAACTTCCACCGCCAGCTCTTCTGCTGGATCGACAAGTGGGTGGAGCTGACCATGGAGGACATTCGGCGGATGGAGGCTGAGACACAGAAGGAGCTGGAGGAGGTTTGTGTTCCCAGTAAACCACGTTCGTGAACCTCAAACTGCCACCGACTCCAGGTGCACAGAAAGCCTCGCCCGTCCTCCTACATTAGCTTTGCTCACCGCAGTGCATGACTGCACGTTGAGATGTTGAAGCACAGAACGGTTTATTTTTGTATTTTTATCCTTGTGTCGCATCAGGTTAATTGGTAAGGATTGGTATAGGAATGCAGGAAGAGCAGTATAGTATATATATGACCGTGTATTTGCGTCCAAGCCTGAATACATTCAAATGAGACCATTTGACACTTTTAACCTGCTGTAGTTTCCCGGTCTGAATGTGCTCCTTTGACACTGTAAGAATCTACAGCGTGCTTCTGAGATGAGCTGAGTGCATGTCACATAGTTGATAGATTGCAGTTATCTTGTCACTTTACCTTCCCTGCAAGCGTAGGTTAAACCTTGGCTAGAACTAGAACCGATTCACAGTTTATAACTTTATTACTTGGATTTACTAAACTGAAAAGTCCTGGAGTCTTATCTGTTTTTTAAAGTAAGAATCTCGAAGATTTTCATGTAAATAAATGTCAGTTAAGTCACTGTTTGTCACTGCATAAGGTAACACAATGGTGATCGAGCCTATGGTCCACTGATGAAAGACCTCGCATTTGCAGCATTATGACAACCACTTTATGACAAACTGGTTGTCTGTGGCGACATTCCCGGGACAAATCCCGGGCCCCAAATCTAGGGCTGAGCCCTAGATTTGGGGCCCTAATATTCAAATATTCGTTAGGTAGGTATTCGAATCTCAAATCAGGATTCGAATGCTTCGTTTAGTTTTTTTAATAAGAAAAATAAAATGTTTATGCCTAATGCATATTTGCGAGATTCGCAGGTAGAAGGCTAGGTTTCGTCCGATTATCCCTGGGATAAAATAATAGAAAATATGTAAGGGCGCCAGACATCCCTCAGTCCGAGAAAGCTTCAGTTGAGGTAACGGTAGCCATCATCAAAATGGCCAAACATGGGATAACAAATTATCCTTCATTAGTTTTGTATTCGGATATTAGAACATTATTTGAATACTTCGGTAGCACTTTGACGTCCAGCGTGAGAATCGGCAAGACCGACAGAGACAACTAACTGGTTGTAATAATAATATCAGAATCAGAAATACTTTATTGATCCCCGGAGGGAAATATTTATTAAATGTTCTCGGGTTCTCCCCGGGATCTTGTTTTCCATGGTGGCCCTCCCACTAGTCAGTTTCGGCCATAGAAATAAGCGGGGAGTTAATGGTTTTAGAAGGGTTTAGCAGCTATTTCAATGTTTAAACGAGGCCAAAAGATACCAGAAAGCTCTACCTACTAATGATAACGGGTTGGTAATTTAATAACCATGAATAGAACAGGTCGTAATGTTTTTTCCTTTTATGGAGATCCATCACCCACAATAGCTCCTGTGTGATTTCTCTTTGGGTGAATAGCGCCAGTCCTGCTGTGCAATTTCATCAAAACTTTGCACAATGTTGAAGCCACCTATTTGCTTTGTGATGATTGGAAGTAGGCCTACTCTCATACTATGGAAGCCGTGTGACTTCAGAAACTTTTAGGCTACATTGAAGCTCTGCCATAACCGAGTCGAACTCAGACCGACGAGTGGATCCAATAGCCACTGACGTCTACGCGTGAAATCCTATATGATACTGTAGTTTTGCTTTTTGCGTTATTAAAATAACACTGTAGAAATGAAAAGGAGAAACGATCAGTTGATTTTAAAAAGTGATTTGAATATATTGGAATATTCGTTCACTATTATACGAAGCTTGAAATGATGCTTTCAGGCCAGCCCTAGAAAAAACCACAAGCAGCGCACAGTTAGTGATGCGTTTTCCATCACCTAGCAGCGGCTGTTCTGCCAGACAGGGTAGACGGAGCTAACGCAACAGACTCGCTCTTCAGCTGACTTGTGTGTGTGTGTGAAGCAGCGTACTGTTTTTTCCGGTCTCTGCTAGCGTTGCCAGTAAACCAACTGCCAACTGACTGACGTCACACAGGCAACATTGTTGGGAAGTGATGTCCAAAAACACACCTGCAATTACTGCTTATCGCCAAAGGTGCCGCCAAGGAGAACAAAATGGAAATCTTTGAGATTGTTTTGAGAAGTTTTTTTTATTTTTTTCCCTACATGTTACCGCTGGGCTACAAAATACCGGCATACATGGGTCAATAAATATTGAGCCATTTATATTTAAATGAAATGGGAGTGCGAGAAATTAGAGGTGATGGCAAAAATGAAGGTTGTTTTTTATATTCATAGATGTGTTTACATCTCGGATATCATTCCACGTTATCAATGGAAAGTATTACTCTACTCTGCTACTACTAACTAACTGGGGGTTTTTACATTAAAAGTTGAGTATTCTGCTATGCATGCTGTCCCAGTGTGTCTGGGTCCCGCAGTGCAGTCCTCGTTCATGGTGATGAACCTCAACGTTTTCTGTTCCTTTTGACTTTTTACATTTGGGCATGGGCCATGCGCTTTTAAACAACGGCCACAAATTGCATTTGGTATTCCCCTTCTCTAGAAACAAAAGGCCTATTCTGCATCTGTTGAGACCTCTGTAGATGAGATACCAGCTTGGCCAGCTGTTCCTACAGGCTTGTTTGTTAGTTTATTTGCGTCTCGATTCGTAAGAAGGGCTCTGTACGAGAGTAGCCTGGCCAGGTTCTAGGGTCTGTGGTTGGCTGTGTGTAAGTCTTACCTGCTGGAGGCCAGCAGGTTGAGGACCTATGGCGTCTCCTACTTCTTTATCCATGTGAAAACCTTGTTTTCTCACCCCTGGGTATTTTCCACTTCCACCGCCTTCGCTCAATGCAGTAGTGTCATGGGTTGTTTTTTTTGTTCTGCTGTGTTTGTGTGCACGTTCACTTCAATGCCGTAGCTCTTTCTATATTTAAGTGCAAGGAGACAAGAACACACAAAGAAGCCTACTCGGGCATTGTACCTTTTCTCAAGGAATCACCGTAGGGAGTGCATTTCAGAGTGGGAAAATATGTTTATTTTGGCATCGCTGCATTCAGTTGCTGTATATCATACTCTGTGTAAGGCTTTAATAACCCGCCCCAACCATCAGCTCCTGTCCAAATAGCAGATTTGAGACATTTTGGCCATACAAGGAGAACAAAGAGGGAGGCCAGAATGGGCCCAGCTCAAACATTCCTGGCCTACTACCAGTGCTTTGTGCCTGGACCCCGACCCTGCCTACTCTCACAGGTTGCCCAGCCATGTGTTTCCCATTTTCCCCCCGGAGTAAATCAAAGAAGGCTGTGATTAGGGCGACGGCTGGGCCCTTAGTACCCAGCCTCCAGGGTCAGCCAGGGTCACCAAAGAAGGTAGTTTCTATCTAAAGCTGCCAGAACACGCCCATTACATAGGATCTGCACCGAGCAGACACTTAAGGTGCGCTTAAGTCTGTCTCTTAAATGGCCCGGAGCTTCGTCTGTGGTTGTGTGGTTGAAGAACTTGCGGTGAACCTCCACCGGGTGAGGAAACACCAGGTTGGAGGCCTGGAGGTGTGCTGATGTGCTAACATT
The DNA here is from genome assembly GCA_900323305.1 of Trachyrincus murrayi. Classification (NCBI taxonomy): domain Eukaryota; kingdom Metazoa; phylum Chordata; class Actinopteri; order Gadiformes; family Macrouridae; genus Trachyrincus; species Trachyrincus murrayi. The sequence goes on from OOFB01037252.1 coordinate 62,073, forward strand.
GATGAGGTGTGTGTGTGTGTGTGTGTGTGTGTGTGTGTGTGTGTGTGTGTGTGTGTGTGTGTGTGTGTGTGTGTGTGTGTGTGTGTGTGTGTGTGTGCATCCATATATATCAATCTATTCATCCTGCCATTTATCCATCTGTCTATTCATCCGTTCATTCATCTGTCCATAATACTTTTTATCCATGTATCCCTCCATGAAGGTCGCTTGTTTGATCCCCGGCTCCTCCTAGCCAAGTGTCAAGGTGTCCCTGAGCAAGGCGCCTAACCCTAACTGCTCCCGACGTGCTGGCTGTTGCCTTGCCACCGCCGTCGGTGTATGAGTGTGTGTGTGAATGGGTGTATGAATGTGTGTATGAATGGGTGTATAATAGTAAAGCACTTTGAGTGGCCACAGGTTATAACAGTGCTACATAAATGCAGTCCGTCTACCATTGAATCTTGAACTGTGTGATGTTCTGTTCTCAGGCCGACAGCCAGGTGGACACCGTACGGCAGCACTTCTACGAGGTTTCCCTGGAGTACGTCTTCAAGGTGCAGGAGGTCCAGGAACGCAAGATGTTTGACTTCGTGGAGCCGGTACGCTCATCCAGACAGTTTTAGGTTGTCACCCGCAACCAAGTATGTTGGGTGAAGTAATTCACGTGTCCCCACTGTAAATAGATGCCAAATACAAACACAGTTGAACTTCTGCTCCTCCTCCACCTTCATTGGCAGATTTTTCTTCTCTACGTTCATTTGATGTTTTTGATTTATTGATATGTTCTACGTTCTAGCTGTTGGCATTCCTCCAAGGCCTCTTCACCTACTATCACCATGGTTACGAACTGGCCAAAGACTTCAGCCACTTCAAGACAGATCTGACCATCAGCATACAGAATGTATGACGGCATTTATGTGCACACACACACGTACATGTGGGCACACACACACACACACACACACACACACGGTTAAGTTATTGCTAAGATCATTACATTTACATTACATTTGGTCATTTTGACAGCCTGCAGTGTGTGAAATATTGCGGAAATTGCTAATAACCTAGTACATATAATATCCTGGTGATAATGTAACATTTTTCATCATCACGCCCTACTACGCTGGTTGGAACGGGGTGAAAAAACCTTTTTTCCTTCTGATATGAAAATGGCCCAGTGAGACGTGCATCTTAAGGGTCACGGCAAGCAAGGACTTCATGGTGTTTAAGAGTCCAAACAACAGCTTTTCTGTTCTCGCAGACATTTTTTGTGTGTGGTGTTGAACCTAAATAGGATTGTCCTGCTTTTCATTGTGACCCAAATGTAAATGCTAACTTGCTAACTTTTAAGTGAGATGGTGAAGAGCTCGCTATCACGTGTATAACTGTGTGTGTGTGTGTGTGTGTGTGTGTGTGCGTGTGCGTGTGCAGACGAGGAACCGTTTTGAGAGCACGCGCTCAGAGGTGGAGAGCCTGATGAAGAAGATGAAGGAGAACCCACACGAGCACAAGAGCATGAGTCAGCACATCATGGAGGGCTATATCTTCATACAGGAGAAACGTACATACCCCCGCTCATTCACAGATCCACAACCACACACACATCGTAGCTACGTCACTTTTCCTTCATTATTTTTCATTATTTCACTATTTTTCTTTCTTTCATTTTTTTTTCTTTCTTTCATTATATTTCTTTCATTATTGTCTTTCCATATACCCAATTGCTAATGTAATGTGTTTCTTTTGTTATTCCTTTCTTTCTTTCATTGATTCCAAGGTTCTTTATTTCTTTCATTATTTCAATATTTCATAATCTTTCATTAATAATTCAGGATTTTTCTTTCATGTGCTTTCATTATTTCTACGTTCTATATTTCTTAAATTTTCATTGTTTCATTTTCTATCTTTCTTTCTTTCTTTCTTTCTTATGTCTTTCATTATCTCTGTCTTGCTGCCTCCCTCAGGTCCGTTTGTGTCTTCCTGGGTGAAGTACTACTGTACGTACCAGAGGGAGCCAAAGAGGATGACCATGGTCTTGTTTGACCAAAAGTCAGGAGGAAGAGTGGTGAGTCCACTCTACTACTCCGTCTGTCTGTCTGTCTGTCTGTTGTACTCTCTGTCAGTCTGTCTGTCTGTCTGTCTGTTGGTCTGTCTGTTGGCTGTCTGTCATTCTGTTGGTTGTACTGTCTGTCTGTCTGTCAGGCTGTATGTCTGTCTGTCAGGCTGTCACTGTCTGTCTGTCTGTTGGTCTGTCTGTCGGCTGCCTGTTTTCTGTCGGTTGTACTGTCTGTTGTTTTTGGATGGAAAGCTATTGAATGTAGTTTAGAGTGGTTAAACCTGTGTAGTGCCACCTTGATTTATGCCATTGACATATGACGTGACATACATTCCATCGAAGATACTTCATATTGAGTGATGAAATGTCGTCAAGGTTAACTTAAGAAAGACAGTAAACCAGAAAGGAATGTTTTTCTGCTTGTGCATGTCTCGAACTGTATTTACAATCTTGCTGAGTCCTCTCTCATCTGGCTTCTCTCTCTGTCTGTCTGTCTGTCTCTCTGTCTGTCTGTCTGTCTGTCTCTTTCTTTCTCTCTCTCTCTCTCTCTCTCTCTCTCTCGATCTCTCCCTCTTTAGGGAGAAGAGGACAGCTTCATTCTCAAGTCTTGTTTCAGAAGGAAGACGGACTCAATAGAGAAGAGGTTCTGCTTCGATGTGGAGGCAGTGGACAGGTGTGTGTGTGTGTGTGTGTGTGTGTGCATGTATACCTGTGTGTGCTGTTTGTTTTTCTTTACTATTGTTTTTGTTTATACACACAATGTGTTTATTGTGTCATAGCTTAGAGCTACCACAGGGTGGTGCTCCTGAGTCACTTTAGCCCTGAACGTCTGAGGATGTTATGTCGGTCTCTGAAAACAAAACACCCTTTGCATTGTCAGATTTCCTTTCCTGACCACTAGCGCCCCCCCCCCCCCCCCCCCCCCCCCCCCCCCCCCCCCCACCCCCCCCCCCCCCCCCACCCCCCCCCCCACACCCCCCCACCCCCCCCCCCCCCCCCCCCCCCCCCCCCCCCCTCCCCCTCCCCTCCT
>OOFB01037253.1:0-18611 GCA_900323305.1 Trachyrincus murrayi
TAACATTAACTAATGTTAGCTAGCTGATACGCCACATAGCCACATGTGAACATAGCCTACACATCGATGATTCAACCTCTTCCCATATTTGTTAACCTAATTTTTTTATTCACCTAACTTGGAAGTGGTAATTTGATGTGCATATTTTTTTTAATGTAGGGCTTGTCGGTTTGGCTTGGCGGCTTCTAACGTTAGCGCTTGGCGAGCACATGTGGTGCAGGCTGATATCACCCAACTTCTGAATCCACTTTTTAAATGGTAGAACTTTTCAGAGTCAGACACTGGATTTACACGTTAACCATCGCCTTTTTATTTTTTTTGAAAATGCTTATTCTTGGTTTGTTTTGCCCTCGTTTGTAGACCCATGATGTTGTTGCGATGTGGACTGCTGTCCTACGTTGTCTTCCAGTTTTTCTCGGAGATGATGCCTGTGATTTCTTCAAAGTCTGTTTTGTAAGTATTACATAAAATCCTATAATTAGGTTTTACACAGTAAATCCATTGAAGGCCTTTGTAAGGATACATTTAGCCTTATTTATAATTTTCCTTTTTGTCTGCAGGATTCAGATACCGTCACAGAGTTCTCCCAGATTCCTGTTGGGGTATTGACTGTTATACCTGAAGACAGACAGATTTTAAGATTTGCTAAATTCTTTTCCAAGTTTGGATGGTCACAGCTTTGCTCTCTGGTCATGAGTTGTGTTCTCAGAATGGTATTTTGTTAAAATAAAATAAAAAATACTGCTGACTAACAATTCTTTGTTGTGCTTACTTTATTTTTCTAAGGCAATCGGTTCCTGAATTCTATTAAGTAAACAGGACTCCTTTGTTAAGTCACATTAACTTGGGTTATATAAGTTGCCAACACTTAGAAATGACAAGTTATGTTTACATGCTATTTAAAGTAGGAACAACTCAACTCAATTGAGTTAATACAACTATGTTTTAAGTAACTTTAAATAGTATAACTTGAAAATAATAGTTCTATTTACTTAACTCATTCAAGGTAATCGGTTTCCTGAATTTCTTTAAGTAAGATCAACTTATCAAATTTTACAGTGCAGGTTACCAAGTTCATCATCCTATCACAGGGAGAGTGAGCCCAGCTATCCATTGAAGGAAACTCTGATTGGCCACTTGTATCCACAACCTTATTCTTAAGGTCACGACCCAGAGTTCATGACCATAGGTGAGGGCCGACCATAAATTGAGAGCTCTCTCTTCACCAGCACCGTTTGGTAGCCTGCATCACTGCAGATGCTGCCCCAAGACCAGTTCATAAGTGGTCAAATGTTTTTGTTTTGTTGTGTAATGCTTTTATTTGTCCAGATGGTGTTAGGTTATAGCCTTGTCAGACCATCCTGATATTCACGTTTGCATTTCGCAATGAATATCAGTCTGGCCTTGGCTGGGCAGCAATTGATTTACAAATATGGCCGCGGCCTTACGCTCGTGAAATTGCCGAATCTGGTTCGAAGTAAAGCAAAGACATTTTGTAATCTGAGAAAAGCCTTCTGATTTCTGTTCATCTTTTAACGTTGTTATGCAGTCTATTTTGGATAAAAAACATCTTGATTGCTACACTTGGGCGCCGCCATTGTTTTAGTAATTCGGCAGACTTTCGTATTATACATCCATGGGCAGACTGTGGCGCTCCTTGTTCTCCATGAACTGAAACTCCCTCCCGCTGATTGGTCCTGGTGTTTTGCAATTTTTGGAAAAGGCTTTCAAATGGATCGAGGACAGACCGATCTCCAGAGAGAAACAGAATGTGAACTCGTGAGGCTAGTTAGGTTAGTCTGATCTGAGCATTTTGGGTGCATTAATGTCACTCACTACACAATAAGTTGGACATTGTATCTGCTGTGTCATTAACTCACAAAGGCAGTGGGACTACAGTTGTAGGGGTATAAGTAAGATTTATTTCCTTTTGAAAATATACCCATTGATTTGTCATATGAAAACATGTATACAACCTTCAACATTTTATCACAATATAATCATATGTTGACACCCATGTGCTGGCATTACAAATAATTATATTCATAATTTACTAAACATTAAAAACAGAAAACTTAAACAATACAATAAGAATTAACTACATCTTTCAAATGTCATATATTAAAATAGCCCACCTCCCTCAGTGTCCCAGGGTCTACAGAGTAGCTTAAAGTAGCTACATTCAAAAAGGAAGGGGTGTAGAGAAGGGGATTAATCCACTACATTTTAGACATTGCGTTTGTCCACCAGCTGAGGATTTTTGTATGATGTAGGGATATAGCTGACAAGAAAATCTGCTTGTAATTTATGTATATATATTTTTTGTATATAAAATTGGTTTTTGTATTAATGTTACATTTCTGTAACTAGAAATCACACGTGTCTAGTACTGAAGGTGGGGCTGATAGTAAAAACATTTCACATTTAAAATATTAAAGAATTTGGATAATTTACTACTAGCTAATTCTGTATTTATTCCAAGGGAACAAATGTTCTAGTTTGTAATTCAAGCAGCAGTATTGTTGTCAACAGTGACAATTCTGTTGTTACAATAAAGGGCTTAAAATCAAAGGCTTGGAAAATAGTTTTGGACCCTATTATCCTTTTTAATTGCCCTGTTCAATTAGAAAGGCAATGCGTGCACATGCACATAGAAACACACACAAATGCCACACACCAACAAACGCGCTCACCAGACAACCTCGCACACTGACTCAAAAGGCACATACACCCACACACAGAGCTTTCGTACTGCAGCTAAAATGGGTAAGACAATTGGGCCTGACGAGGCAATAACGATACATCCCCTGTCGACCCCACTGCAACTCTCTAACTTCACATTGATGTCATCTTGAGTCAACGACATCATTATTCATTACAATACCACAAAAATACATGCCTAGTGCAGCATTATGACTCCCATATTGATATGTTGGTTATAGGATAATATTTAGTGTACTGTATGACAACATTATAAACACATCCACAAGTTCATGTCAGTTTGATATTCACAAGTCCACTTCATCACTAATTCACCTTCATATTATAGACAGCCACTATATTAGTACATCACTTTTCTTTTTTTTCACAAATCCACTGGATCCTATAGAAAACTAATTTTTTTTGGCAGATATGTGTGTGCTATGTTTTTCATGTTGCCGTTATGAGAATTGGTTTAACCTTCTTTTGATTAAATCATTTTCATGTTGACACGCCGAGGGCCACTTGTTTCTGTCACCTCTGTTGCGTTCCCGTTTGATTTCCGCGGGACATACTCAATGTCAAAGTTGCTTTTGTGGCGACCTTTACCTCTGCTCCAGGCGAACAGCAGGAGAAAGCAGAAAATGACAACACCAAGGAAGGACAAGCAGCCCATGGCTGTAGATATAATAATGGTCTTCAGGTCTATGGGGAATGTCATGTTATACAGTACTGTTTCGTTTCCCCAGGTGGTGTTGGAGTCTGTCAGATAGTTTGAACTCCTGTTGTTATAAAGCCATCTATCGCTTATGCCCAAGCTCTTCACTGCCAAAGATGCAGACAGGCTAGCATTTCCAGCAGCATTACTGGCAATACAAAGATATACTCCACTGTCATGCAACTCTGCAGCCTTGATCTCTAGTGTACCGTTTGCTTGAACTTCCACCCTGCCACTGCTTTTGGCTGTAATATGGCGTCTATGTGGTGTGACCCAGACCACAGACGGCTGGGGTGCCCCTTCTGCAATGCAGCTTAAATGAGCAGGCTGCCCCTCATCTGCCATGAGCAACTGTGTGATGTTTGGTCCGATCCGGGGCCTGGTGCAGGTGACGTATCTGGACACCAGCGGTTCCTTAAGGTCACGCAGGAGTTTTCCCATTAGGCGCTCGGGGGCAGTGCACTGGGGCTGGGTGTCTAGGAGCTGCAGAAAGGGAGGCTTGCGATCATTCAAGAGCCACAGCAGACGGCAATCACATACCAGTGGGTTTCCACCCAGACACAGCTTATGGAGGCTGTGAGGTGAGGCAAATACGCTACTTTCTAATGAGTCAAGGTGATTCTGGGATACATCCAAAAGCTGCAAAGCCTTGAGACCTGTAAAGGACATTGGCTCAATAGACATCAGCTGTGCCCCTTGTAGCCGTAGTTCTAGCAGGTACGGATGTTGGAGTAGCTCTCCCTGCTGGATGTGCTGGATGCGACAGTAGGACAAGTTGACATGTGTGAGATACGGCAGGCTGCGCAGTGCCACACCAGGGAAGGTCGACAGATTGGTGTTGGTGATGGACAGCGTTGTAAGGTTGAGGCCATGCAGCGAGAGTGCTGGAACCATTTCCAGCCAGGGCCAGTAATCAATTTCTAGATGGCGTAGATTTCCTAGCCTCTTGAAGGAATACGGCTTCAGGAAACCAATGCTGAGATGCAGCATGTGCAGATTAACCAGGCTATGTAGGTGTGTCAAGGCTTCCGTTGGGACTACTGTTAAATTGGAACGCTCCAGCGTTAAAGTGCGGAGTGCCTGTAGTCCAGTGAAGGCCCGTTGGGAAATGAACACCAGCTCATTGTCACCAACCTCTAGGGAGGACAGCCTTCGCAGATCATGGAAGCCATGGTCCAACAGAACCACCAGGCGGTTGTGGCTGAGGTCAAGATGGGTGAGGTTAGTTAGACCTGATAGCACACCAAAAGGGATCAGCTGAAGCAAATTGTTGCGGAACGTAAGAGAGTGCAGTGCGACCTGAAATCGAAAGGATCCAGGCTCTACTGTGCTGATAAGGTTGTCGCTCAGATCTAGGTCCTCCAGCTGCTGGAAGGAAGAGAAGTTGTCAGGAGTAATGCTCCGCAGTTTGTTCTTGCTGAGGTCCAGGGCACGAGTCTCAATTGGAATACCCTCAGGGGCAGTGGACAAGCGCTTGCGATGGCAACTGACAGACTTGCTTTGGGCGGAACAGTCGCATCGGGCAGGGCAACACAGGGCCGAGGCGGCAAGCAGAAGCAGCAAGGCTCCGCCCAGGAGAAGGTGGTGAAGCACAGCTGGCTGTTGCATGACTCCTCTACCCACGATGCCCTCTGTCATGGCACAGTTCCATATCCATATAGACATCCATCATTGTCAAGTCCTGCAACACACAAAGAAAAAACAATATTGGTAAATTGTACACACTATGTTGTTCGGCATATTTTATGCAGCCTTTGTGTGCTTTTTTTGGTTGTTTCAGGCCAACAGCTAGGAAAAAATGTTATTACCTTATTATAAGATATCATTACATTTTTGTTCTTCACCTTGGTGGCCACTGTTGAACTGAAAATATAAATGTGTTCTGGGATTCTGCCACCCAATGGATTTAATAACCCTGAAAAGTAATTGCCCCAATCCATTCAAAGGATTGTACTAGTGTGAAAGTATAGCCCCAAATTCACACCAAAACCAAGGCTGTTTTATGTCATCCATGTTTGCTGCCTCGATTAGTCTGGTCAGTGCTGCCTCATCCCTGTTCACATCCGCGGCACGATCAGGATTCTTCCAGCTGGTGTTATTACCATGCGCTGTTTTGGCGCTAAGGCTACCAAGTGTTGGCCCCCGTGTGGCTACCGCGACAAAACTAAGCTTCAACAATCTACAATCTCAATTTCTACCTTATCTTCATTCCATGCACAACTGACCCTTATGGTGCCCTTGTACGCTGCGCTCAAAGCGTTCTCGAATGCTAAGCAGGCTTTGGTGAATGCGCCCATGCTGGCGCACCTGGTTACCGATGCTCCCATCGCTCTAACCACTGACGCCTCTGAATATGCGGTCGCTGCAGTGCACAAACAACTGGTGAAGGGGGCAGCTCCGTACCAGCGAGCAAAAATACAGTTACGGGATACAATACCGGAGCTGCTGGGCCTCTATCTCACTGTCCGCCATTCCATCACCACCTGGCCGATGCGGCGAGTTAACCACACACAATTGTTACGTGCAGGGGGAGGACAAAGGTGTGGCAGATTGCCTGTCACGTGCTCCTGTTGACGCTGTCCACCTGGGCATCGATTATACTCTCATGGCGGTTGACCAGTTGGTAGACCCGGAGATCCAAGCCTACAAAACAGCACTCATAGGCCTGGCACAGGTCAATTTCGATGCTGCTGGAAGTTTGCTGCTGTAGGATGTTTCCACAGGGCAACTACGCCCTATCATGCACACGGGATGGCGGTGCCATTTGTTCGACTACATGCAGACTTTCACACCATCGTAGGAATGCTTTGCAAAAGCTAGTGGCGGCCAAGTTCATGTGGCCTGGTCTCCGAAAGGACATTAAGGACTGGACCGCTGCTTGTGTGAAGTGTCAATGGACAAAGGTCTACCGCCATATTAAGGCGCCACAGTTGCCATTTAAAGTGCTGGAGTGACAGTTTGATCTTGTAAAACATAGACCTCGTCGGGCCCCTTCCTCCTTCCTGCGGGTTCACAGACCTACTAACTATGGTCGGCAGGATCACCAGGTGGCCGGAAGCCATACCTTTGGTGTAAAAACAACCGCTGAGGTGGCGCACAATCCGATTGGGGCACATGTCGGATTGTGGTCCTCAGTTTACCTCTGAGCTCTGGGACAAAATTGCCTGGGGTTTCATGCCAGCGCACTATTTTCCTGGAAAAGGCAAGGGCATTCACTCTGGTGCCCACCTCTCAGCACAGCCTGCCTCAATCCAAAGTTCCTGTGGACCTATGCACGGCGGAATAAGACGGAAACAATGGTCCACTTCAGCCACCCTACGATGGCTCATTCTGTGTCCTGAAATCCGACGACAAGACCCTCCTTGTGGACATCGGCGGAAGGGTGGAGCTTATATCGGTGGATCGCCTAAAGCCTGCCCACCTGGATCCGGGTCGACAGGTCCAGCCGGAGGTTCCTCCTCAACGTGGCCGTCCTCCAGGCCCCAGTGAAGTCATCAGGCAGTGACCATATATGTTATTGTTTTGTAAACCTGCGGGTTAGGATAAAAGTGGCTGTAGCCGTTAGTTACGTCTACTGAGTTTGCTTTCGCATACACCACAGCTCAAAGCTTTTTGTTTGCCACAACTTTTTATTCAAATGTATGTCTGCACTGATACATTTTAGGGTTGGGCGATCATTTCTAATGTCATATTGTCCAATCATGGTTACTCTGCGATCCGATCGTAGAGTAGATTTAAACTTCCAAAGCTAGACAACTCATAATGGCTTTGTCCCCCAACAACAATTCAACCGGTGCGATGTGGAAAACATTTGCTACAGGAGAGTGACTGCAATGATGCACATCGTTTAAAATAGGATTTCTTATAAAAATGTGATATTAAGCATTTCAAATGGCTCTTATAATACACGCAATATAATTTCCCGACCAGGTTCGGCCTCTTAGATTGTAATGTGCTCAGTATTGATAGATTTCTAGGCATTTCCTTTTTTTTAGACTAGTCGACTAGTGGTTCACAAAAAGTCTGGTTAACCATCAGGGGCATTAGTCATAAGGAACATCCCTAGTGAGCAGGCATATGGAGAACGGAGATGCAGGTGTCAAATCCATGGAAAAGAGATGGCAAACTGGTTTTAAAATTCACTCGTGCTGATTAACGGGACTCAGTGGGCAGACATGCCTAAATCTCTAAATGCACAGATTCAGATTCTCTATTTATAACATTTTAGTTCTGATAGTTAGTTAAAATTGCCTTAATATCGGCGTAGGAAAAACCAATCATCGATCATCCCATCAATTGTCAATATACGATCCGATCGCCAATTGGCACAAGCCTAACACATTTATTATTTTCGTATTATTTTATTTTAAATGTCTTTTTCTCTTTTTTCTCATTTATTCTGTTGTTATTCTTTTATTCTACATTTCTCTTTTAAATGATTGTCCTGTCCTTGTCTTGTCTCTTGTCTGATATCTTTAAAATGTAATTCCAGCCTATGTAAAGCCCTCTGAATGTCCTTTGTGTTTGAAGGGTGCTATATACATAAACATTCCTATGTCCTATATTGTGATTGTTAGCTTGGAAAGATAACAAAAAGAGTACATTTTGGTATTACTGTACACTAACAGTGAGAGGAAAGGTGCAAAGTCATCACTTTGCAGGTTCTAGTGTTAACTTACACTAGATATATTGTCCAACTCAAAACAAATATGTTTAAAAAGGCTTGGTGGAGTTCAATACCCTTGTTGTAAACAACTAAATGTTTGCTCCAGAGCTATGGGGAGACACTTGTACTGGCCTTGTAAAGGGCCTGTTGCAATTATGTGGTGTCCATATTGACCCGAGTATTGACTGAAAAGGGTCCTGCATTATACAGTTTGACAGAGGCTCCTGTAAGACCAGCACAAGGAAGAGTAAACATCACTTAAACTGTAAAACAAGGAACCCAATATATTGCAACCATACTCTTTAACAAATACATGACCTTACTGTTGTAACAGATGTATTACATTAGGATTATATGGTATTGAAAATATATTACAATTATTCCTCTACAGACAAATTCAACAATTATAGAGTGCAGGAAACACGAAGGACAGGAAATTGCTATTGATTGCAGGTTGCAGGGTACCACCTGCAACCTATATGCGTCACCAGTATCCAGCAACACTCAAAAGGCATATGTCAAGACTGTATTTGTTTTATAAATGCAAGTGACTTCTGTACCTCGCTACTGATATTAAGATCATTTTTGTACAATATCCTGACAAAATAATCAAGCATTGTAGTAATAATCAAGTGTTTGGTGTGGAGAACACTACACCAACTAGGAGGGTGCAGTGTTTTCCCAACAACAAGTCTTGGATGACCAGTAACGTAAAGGCCCATCTCAATGACAAGAAGACTGGTCTGGTGACCTGAAGGCTGATCTGAAGCAGGTGCATAAGAAACTGAAGGAGAAGCTGGGGGAGAGCACAGACAACTACAGGAGGAAGATGGAGGACAACCTTTGTGATAACGGCAGAGAGGTGTGAAGCAGTGTGAGGAAGATCACAGGCTACAAACTGGCTAATGGCCCGCGAATAGCTGGACATCTGGACATAGCCAACAACCAGTTATTCAACAATATGGGGCTCATTCAGTACGTTTAAAGGTAAACGGCAAACCCAATTGTAACCCAATTACCGTAGATAGTGACCATTGATTGTGCCTTTCCCTCCCCACTTTAGATGGCTTTATTACAGTGAATATCTGTAGAATATCAAGTATCGTTACAGTTGACCTTGGTTTTCGTGAAATGTGATTGGGAATTTAACTGACCATAACCCGGTTACCTGTGGCCACGTGAATGACATATTGAGTATGCTCACCCCTTAACTGGATAACCTCGTAACCTGGTTACCCTGCCTAACTGGGTTTCCCTCTGCTGATTGTACTGATTGTCTTCCTCCCCCAGCCCCCCTCCACCCCCATTCACACCCCTCACCTACAGCTCCCTGCCCCACTCTGCCCCATTCAATCCCCCATTCACCCCCCATAGCCCCTACTTGAAAGTTTGACGCTGACTACTCCACATGTATCTGCGAAAGCCAATATGAGAAAAATGTACCAAGAAAGGCCAGATGTGAGACGAATTATTTTTTTATTGAGTTCAAGAGCAAATTAATTTGTTTAGTGTGCCTGGAAACGAACTTGGCCTTTTAGAATTTAAATTTGAGTCATTACAACAGCAGACAGCAGAGCCTTTTTACTAAAACCATAACTACATACAATATTAATTGATGCACCTTTCTTAGGTTTACACTTACTGTCATTTTGGAACATAGAAGTGCCAGGTATTGGGAGGGTTTGTGAGAATGTAATGCACTATAAAATATTCATTCTTGCACTTCACTCAGACCACTTTAGTTTAAAGTAAAATATTTATTATTAAATTATATTTCCATTTATTTAGTATCAAAGGCAACACATTTGTATTTGGCGGTAAGGCTCTGTTCGGGGAAACCCACTGCCTGTCCGAACAGCCATGGGTGGGGAGGGCAGCGAATAAGTGTAAGTTCAGTTAATTCAATGTAAGTTATCTATTTAAAAAATATTTTGGTGGTTAATTAATTTGTTTATTATTGTTGTTGTTGTTGTGGTGGTGGTGGCGGTTACTCTATTCTCGTTGTTGTTTTTTGGTTTGACAATGAACGTTATTTTATGACCTTTGTAATGATGCCGTAGCCAGGCTAGCCAGGCTACTCTCGTATGATCGCTCGGCTCGCCCGCTTATGCCGTCGACGTCGTTCGTTCCTCTCCGGCTCTGAAAGGTAACGCTGCCGTCTTCTTCGTCTTCCACTGCTATTGCGTTAATAATGTAACGATAGTCTAGCAGCACCTCCTGGTTGAATGATTGAATTGCAGCAATGGACAATTTTTACATTGGACAGTTTTTACATGGTTTTTCTGTTGACTATAAGCAGGCTTACTATGCCATGACGGCTGTCATGAAACGCAGAGCCATTGCTCCAGTGGCCCGCCTGAACCAACGCAAAGCTTAATTTTTGGTGGTGTTATTTTTCGATAAGGCTAATGCACTGTTTTAGCAGTACAGCTTTATTGAAGCTTAGCAATCGAAAAATAATTCATGAAATGAAATGGAAATTAAAGCTGCATGGAAATTAAAGCTGCTAGCAGCTTTAATTTCCATTGCATTTCATGAATTATTTTTAACAATAGGTATCCACAGATACACTCTGTGAATACCTAATAATATGACTAAATACAAAAATGGGGGTTTGGAGGAACTGACTGTTGCCAGACTGATTTGGGGGAGTTAAGAGTTCCTTCATGTATGGTGGTGGCACAGCATATATTTGGTGGATAGATTTGAATGCCAGGAAAATGGTTTTGAATGCCAGGATGGGGGTGGTGTGGTGATGTTTCCACACTCTCATCAGGATCCTGGTAGCACTGTTTTGTATGTTCTGAAGCTTTTGGAGGCTCTTGCCAGGGGGAGGGGACAAAGGCACGGACGAGCTTATCTGCGTGGAAAAATTTGATATTGTAGAGGTGTTTGCTATGGATGTCAAAGGCCTGGGAGGAGTAAAACTTGATGCCAAGGTTGGTGACCAAGGAGGAGAGGGGGATGGTTTGGTCGGCAACGGTGAGTTGGGTCATGGTGTTGGACTTGATGAGTTGGGTCACGGTGTTGGACTTGATGAGTTGGGTCATGGTGTTGGGCTTTGTGAGGGGTGCAAATAAGAAGAGCCTCAGTTATATTATTATTTAGTTTTGTCTTATCCAAGTCCTTGTCTCCCCGAGGCACTTGTTTATTTGCATGGTATTAACTACTATTCCTAGTAACCTAGGAATCAATGTATTTGCTAAGATATGCCACACATCCACCAAGCATTCAGTGTGGACACATAAGTGTCATTACACACTACTGGGGCACTTGTACAATGCTTCTGGGACACAACAGGGAAGTCACACATTGAACTAACCTTCTATTTACAAAGTAGTTACTGCGATTTCCCGAGGGAGCTACGTGCTATCTACCCTGCTCCCAGTTTAAGAAAACTGGAAGAGAAAAGTTTGACTCAAAACAATTCAGATTCATTGAGCTTGATAAGGCCACATGATTTAAAAATAGAATACCATATTACCTTATACCGATTAGCCTACTCTCATGTCTATCATGTGTTATCAATAAGTGTCACCACTTCCTGCTCAATTTCCCATCTGTGATTTCCTTTTACAATCAATTTAATTGATTTTCTTTCTTTAAATAGGCCTACATTACATACTTTGTTTTTCGTCACCTCTGTAAATGAACAGTAAATGCATTGAGGGATGGCTCCTTAAAGAAAAGAGGGAGCTAATTCATGAATTTGAGGGAGGGAGGGTGTGTGACGTTGAATTTTACAAAGGTTGCAACTTGCATTAAGGTAACATTTACTGCCTACCATTATGCTGCCTTGTGTTATTAGCTCTTGAAAATAAGAGCTTTGAACTCAAACCTTTATACTTTAACATACTTGCTAGCATTTTTTTTTTATTAGTGCGATACAATGCTTAAAAAAATACAAGGCTTAGCAAGCATCAGATCATACTTTCAAACTTTCATAATGAAGCAATCTCTCACACTATCTGTCGACCCAAACTCTTCTGTTTGTAATTCATGCAAACCGCTGAAGTGTGACGGCAAACAGGCTTTAAATGTCTCGCAAAAAAGATATACACAGCAGTGGATACAGCAGTTACAAAATGGACCAGCAGTCTGACCAGCAGAGCTTTTGCACGGCACACTCTTCCACATGTTGCATATAAGAATAACGATTTTCTGCTTCAAATAGGACTCAATAATACTAAAACATTATTTTGTATCTGTGCTGACACGGCCATGTGATTTGGACTTTATATTAGAATCAGGCTCCAGTTACCAAATAAAAGCAGTGGTATGGTATAGGTTGGAGCTAATCATTCCAGCAGCCCCCATCTGCATTTCTAATCAAGGCAGTCACAGAGCCCATGAGAAGTTGTGTTATTCTCAACAACACAATCCTATCCATATTCAGTGAGATGATTAGAATTTCTATAAAATTGCCCCTCCCTCAAGTGTTGCCTTAGATGCTCTTTTTAATCATTGAAAACATCTATCAGCTATCATGAATTACATAAATCAGCAAGCCAATACAATATACAATTTAGCTGCCATTGCATTGTGGCCTTCCTCTCCCATTAACGAGTGGTAGCTGTCTTGATGTTTCTCAGCTCTCAGCTCCTATGTGCTCCTTGCTCTCTCATGGGAGCAAACACACCCCTGACGGGTTGCCTTGGAAACACCTCACACACGTTACATTCTCTATCTTGCGGGGCCTGCATGGGCAGTGTGGTAACGAGTCTTCAATGTAAACTGGAATTTCATAACCTTTCTATTCAGAGACTAATACTTCCAACCATGGCACAAAATATATAGTGCACTAGTATTGTATTAGTCTATTATTGATGTCTGGAAATTAAAGGTGCAATTAAGTTGAGTTTTTCAAAGACCACTGCATCAAAGGATGCCACCAACATGCACAAGAAAGACACTGGCTCTATTATTTTCTGGCTATCTGCATCAGGGTAGCTTCTGCCGCATGCCGCACACAAATAATTGAGAATCGTATCTATGCGGTGCATAGTGGGGTTGGACATATATGTACTGGGCTCATTGAGTTATAAGCAATTAATACGGCTACTGATAGATGGCAGTCTTCGTGGAAACATGCACTGTGCTCACAACACAAGACCACGGTCCCCATCGCATCTGACTGAAAACCTCCGTCATTAAATACGTCACATTGCCTATTGTATGTGAAACGGAAACTTGATCAACATAACCAAATTGTGCTCATCTTGCACATGATTAACTATCGACACATCCCAATTCAACAATAAATCCCGCTGACGTCACCATCAAACGCCACACATAATATAACTAAACTTGGCTCATCTCCTTTGAGTTAATTTGCATTAAAATGGGTTAATTATCATATGGCATCTTCCCATATTCAGTGAAGGGACTACGCCTTGTCGAGACTGACGAAAACGATCGTCAGTGTATTTGTATTTCTTGTCGTGTATGTAAGGCTATACGGTCGCGAAGATCGAAGAAGAAAAAAACCCAATTTGCGATTGGTCGATGTCGACATTCTACAGCGCCGTGTTTATTCGGAAATCGTACGTGTAAATGATTGTGGTTTCTTACCTTGTTACAGATCTTCGACATGCCAAATCCATGCTCACTCGGGGTCTGTGCCACGCTAGTGGGTGTCCAACTACAAACTGACTGTGCACTGACTCAGCCGCACACACACACACACACACACACACACACACACACACACACACACACACACACCCGTGCGCACCACGCACCGCTTGCGTCTGTAAACTAGATCTCCGTCTTCAGCCTGCCTCTTTATCTCGGCCTTTCCCGTCTTCTATTTGTCAATTCGGAGGGATGGTTCACTCCACATTTTTAACGAGATACCGTCGAAACTCTCGGGTGTCAACTGAGCCGAATAGACGGAGGGAGATAGTAGTAGAGGCAGAATCAGACACACAGAAGGAGGGAAGGTGGGGTAGGGTGGTGGTGGTGGTGGGGGGGGCTGGTCAAGCTACTCCAGCCTCTTCTCTGCCATCACCTGTAAACAACGACTACACTGGCCGTGAGCCTATCTTATCGCAACACGATTAAAATCGAAGCCACCATTTTTATTTATCTTCGATTTCATGCCTTAATGTTGGTCTCCAAAAATGGCTCGACGCGTTTTTTTTTCAACCTGCATGTTCACACCTAAAAAGCAAAGGGCCAACACCGCCTGTTACATGGCAGGTGTTGTCGATGTTTTATGTGTATTTTCACCGTCTATGTGTTTCACTACCTTCATATGGTTAGCGCTATGGGTTGGTTGGTTGGTTGGTTATTTCCCCCTGTATGCCGGTGTCGTGGCAAAAAAGTGATCGTCCGCCAAAAAGTGATCGTCGTCCGCGGGAGAGTCGCAGCCTGGTAAAGCTGTGTCGCCCAGCTGCAAACATACGTAGACGTATATAAAATAAGGCTTATGCAACCACACGCATTTTCTTCAGAAAATGCACATGGCGACATGTCTAGTTATCTTTATGGTTATGGGGTAAGTACGTTGGTTTGATGGCTGAAAATATTCATTAACAATTCATTAACCAAATCACTTTTTGGCAAGTGGAAAACTATGCTTCTGGTTGTATTGGCCTTTTAAAGGTATTTCAACTGGTATAAAGGACTGGGTTAGGCTATAATCTTTTAAATGTAAACCTCATGAATGAAATCAAGTCATTTTGAGGCAAGCGACAAGGTAGACGCTGCAATCAATTTAGGCTAGTGGCAATACAACTCGCCATTGTAGTTATACTTTATTCATCCGTCATGTTTACAATCTTTTACAATATTCTTAGTGTTCTTCCTTTCTATCTTTGTCTTTCGTTTCTGTAAAAAAAAAAAAAAAAGAGCTTATCTTAAGCAGACTTACATATTTTATATGATGGCTCCCGGAAAATATATGCAGGTCAGGCTAACGAGACGGGATCGCTGACCTCATACATTTTCTTGATACAATTTTGAAATCACCGTTGTTGTTCCGTTCAACAGTTACTGTCTATGAGGCAGAAAAGCCTAAATCCAAAAAATCATTAAAAAAGCAAAAAAGTGTTCAGGTGGTCTTCTACAAACTCGAGGTGTGCAACACTGTTTGTGTTGTGGTTATTTTAAACTGTAAGCACTATGCTTGTACTGTATTTCTTATGATTGACACATAAGACTGCAGGGCCCTTGGTGTTACCCTAGGGTGCTCTTCACGGCACAGTGCTCTGTTGCAGTGATTTGTACAGGGCAGAAATCTATGGAAAGAAACAGGAATACTGAAATTCTCTCTTTGGTAGACAAAATGTCTGTGGTCAATTCATAATAGTGAATTTGGCGCAATCGAATAACTATAATATATACTATATACTTTATTATATACTATAATAACTAATAACTATAACCCATTTGGCTGGCCAGTTAAAACACTTTAAAGCCGTTTTCCCAGTTTTACCCTTTGCTTAGTTACTGCAGTTAGGCTTTGTAGGGCAGCATATACTTCTCTCAATAGCGAGCTACTTTTGTATGGCTTCAGATGTAATACAATGAATGTAACAAATCATGAATTGTCAGTGTATCAGTGCATTGTTTATCACTCTCCTCCTCACTGACAATGTGTCTCTATTCATCTATTTGAGCTCTCCTCACCTCTACTCTGCTTTGCTCTCCTCTCCTATCTTCTCTCCTGCTCTCCAGTCATCTTTTCTCCTCTCCTTTCCTCTCCTCTCCAGGTATCGCTTCTCCCCTGCTCTCCAGTATGTAATATTTAATAATATAATTTTTTATATAAATATATTGGGGGGACATTTTGAGCATATTTGAATATTGGGGGGATGTGTCCCTCCCAATATATATTATAATTTTATTTTTAGTGGATTAGTTAAAAGTTTGAAAGTATGTTCAGATATAACACTTGCATCAGCACCAGTATCTATTTTAAATTCAACCTGGTTACCATTGGATTCGCAGGTTCACTGTCCATGGGCAGTTCTTGTCATTGACATCCGTTATTTACCCTAAGAAATGTACAACTTCTTTCATCAGATGTAGTTATTTCGTTGACTACACGGAAACGATAAACGACAGCAAAATGTCCCATTTTCTTGCACTTATGGCATTCAGCGTTCTTGGCTTCGCATATGTAATCTTTCCCGCACCGATTCCCTAATATAGCACCGATAATATTAGGGATGCTAATTATTATTTTTTCTGACCGATAACCGTCGCTCATTAACCGGTCATTAACCGTTAACATATAAGAATAAATGTGCTATAAAAAATTGACAAAAGTCTGTGACCTGTAAAAAAAATTACCACTGTAATAGGGCTAGGCCGAATGCATACTCTCAAATGTAATAAAATAACACTACTTTGGATTATCAAGTTTGAATCTATGGAGCAACTATTGAAGATATCTCGCCAATATTTGGAGTTACATCATGGCAAGGTAACTACACAACCCAAACCTCTACCAAACTTGAATTATGCTTTAATGATGTGTCCGAGAGAGTGGGGGAGGTTAACTACTGGGTAAGGCAGCCTGGGAAGAGAAAACCAGTTCAAATGTATCATGTTAATCTCTTGAAACGGTGGCATGCGAAGGATGCTTTGATGAGTTGTGTTCCTCAAGAGACTCAAGTGAACCACCACGGGAGGAGGTGAAAGTGAGCCCAGACTTGACTAGTGGACCGCAACAAAGCTGTATTCTCCCCCATCCCAGGGTATACTCAGGTGATCCAACACGAAATACACACCTTACCTGGCAGAACCATAAACCAGTTCCCCTACAGGGTTCCTGAAGCACGAGGAGAGGCCATCAAGGAAGAAGTAAGAAAAATGCTGGAATTAGGGGTAATTGAAGAATGACGTGCCTGTCTAGTTTTATTGTGATGGTGCCAAAACCAGATAGGTCAATACGGTTCTGTAATGACTCAGGAAATTAAATGAAGTGTCACGGTTTGATGCATATCCAATGCAACATGTTGATGAAGTGATTGACCGCCTGGGCAAGGCAAGTTTTATTACAACTCTGGATAACATAATTAGAAGTAAATTACAGATTTCTGTAGTCCATCACTTTAAACAATATGTAAACCATTACTGGCCTCTAGTGATAAGTATATATATTATATCATCACAACAGCCTATAATGTAATTTTCAAAACAAAAAGTCTATGGTAAAATCAATGCATTTCGCCAGAGTTAGAACGCAACCAGCAGGGGGAGCTGTTTTACTGATTCACATCCCTAATAAAAACAGAGGACAGTTAAGGATCCAAGTCTTTAAAGGGGCGGATTGGAGTCGTAATAACCCAAAAGGCAGCGAGTCTGTGCAGCGCCCACATCCAACAAAAAATTGGATAATGTGTCATAGTACAAGTTAATAGTTTGGACATGGCACGCAGTACATAATTGTAGGCATCTAATGATTTGTATGCACGTGGATTTTCTTTAGTATATACACAAGGCTTTTCTATCAGATATGTGTATAACATAATAGAACTATATCGGGCCATACAATAGTTGGCCGTTTGGACATTCAATATCCATTCATTTTCAGGAACAGCATAAGAATCCGGTAATGTTTTCCCATTAGTGAGACGTAACTTGTTTCTGTAAAAGTATAGTAGGAGGCTTGATGTAGGCTAAGTGCCATCACCATCACCTGCCATATCTTGCCACATACCCACCCCCTCCCATATTATTATAGTGCATTTCCAATCTATATAACTAGATATTTTTTTACGTCCATATATCTTATTTTTTCAATAAGATAATTATATAGATTATATACAATCTATAAATGCGCTATAAAATGGGGAAATGCACAAAACACGAACGGTGACATGATTCTGTGGTGCAAACAAATAATCTAGATGAGGTTTGATGTGAATACAATGTTTGTTTAAAAGTCATTTCGAATTACTTTTTGAATGTATCGCGAAAGGTAAAACTGAGCGTACCTATCTAGATGGTACCATGGTACAGGCTACGTCCATCCATAGACATGCATGTCAAACTGCGAAACATGTCATTGACAGTTTAAAATAGGCTAGCTGTCTTGTACCCATAGACATATGATTGTAACGTTAGAGTAACTGTTACTTTGACATATTATTGTCATGATAATCGTTGATATTGTCAAAAAGTTACATGGACAGGCTGATGGTCAATGAACAACTAAACCACGAAAGCCATGTTCATAAATCAGAAGGTCTTTCTTAACCAGTTAATAAACAAGACGGCAAATTATGTCATTTATTTATACAGTCAATGTATTAGTCTTCGAGTCAGTGATGTCAGGATGACACCAGCAAACAAAAATAGCTATGTTACATTAATATGCAAAAGAAAGACAACCCAGCACATTCACCTCTGGAGATAGTGTTTTATCATTCCATTATGCTTTAGGTTTACAAGGTAAAATGCAATACAATACCGTTTATACATTGATTACAATACTGTAGTCGCATGTAATGTGACCACAGTTGTTCATGGTAACAATACGGTTTATTGCCCCTCTCTCTCTCTCTCTCTCTCTCT
>OOFB01037253.1:18631-33362 GCA_900323305.1 Trachyrincus murrayi
GAGTCAGTGATGTCAGGATGACACCAGCAAACAAAAATAGCTATGTTACATTAATATGCAAAAGAAAGACAACCCAGCACATTCACCTCTGGAGATAGCGTTTTATCATTCCATTATGCTTTAGGCTTTACAAGGAAAAATGCAATACAATACCGTTTATACATTGATTACAACACTGTAGTCGCCAATGTGACCATGTCTGTAAACGGGAAACCCATCTATACGTGTTAGAAATTAACAACTTTGACAGACATACAGGTGTGACAGGTGTAATCCTGAGTCATTTATATCCCATTTGCAATTCAGCAGTATTTATGATACACTTGAATGTATTACTCAACAAATACATTCTACAACACATTCTCACCGGTCCTCAAAGAGTCTGCGTTACACATGTATACGAGATCATGTCATTCGACTGGCTTGACCTATAGTCAGTCCAACGTGACAGTTCTGCACATGCGCAGACCGCCACCAGCTAGCGCTCTCTCCGTCCGGACCCGTTAGCCTCTCCTCCACGACTCCACCCTCCGAGCGCAGGCATGGCGAGCATACAGGCGAAGGAGTGCGAAACGGACGGCTGCTGCAAGGAAGCTAAACTCCAGTGTCCCAGGTGTATCACGCTCGGGATTCAAGGCTCGTACTTTTGCTCTCAGGTACAGCAGCATGTTAAAGTGTTGTCGTGATTTCCAAAGTGTGCTATACCCCCCACCACCCCGGAGGGCCCCTCTGCACGGCACAAGCTAGCTAGCTTAGCTAGCCCCGCTTTGCTATCTCCAGCCATGTGTAGTATCACGCTCGGCTGGTGCAACAAAAAATGATGCGTTACTACATCCAAGCTAGCGGTTCAGACAAAGCTTCTGCTGGGATGTAAATTCAGTACATTTCGCTGTCAATGAAAACCGAACGGGGTTTAGCTGTGCGCCGAAGAGCTGCGTCAGAGTGCCTTTAGGTGACTTATTACCGGGTGTTGGGTGTCGCGGAGGGTACATCTGTGGACCGGGGACCTTCAGAACACATTTTGGATTGAGGCGATTTGGCGGTGGGCAGAGTGTATTAGACATACACCATGTAAATATGAAGGAAATTACTAGTGTTGGGTTTGTGTCAATAGTACAATTACACGTGAACGTGACGATACGTGGAAGTAGTCAGCCTGATGAGAAGCCGGCGTTTCAAACTTCCCATCCTTTCATTGTCCTCCTCCGCTCTTCCTGTCCTCAACATTTATTTTTGATCAATCCAATCTGTAGCATAATTTCATTTCAATTCCCCACAGTGTCAGTAAAATGTGTACTGAAGATGTAAACAAGGCAATTGTAGCATACAATGGTATATAATTGTAGGCCTATGCATTCTGATACTGCCAACTGAATGGCAAAGTGTTTTTTTTTTATTGAAATATAATCGTTTAGAGTAATCAATAAAATAGTCGATGGATTAATTGATAGAAACATAGTCATTGGTGGCAGCCCTACTTAAAATTAATAACGTTAGTCATAAATCTAAGCCTAGATGTGGTCACTTTCAATGACGGTTATGTTCGCCACTAGGGGGCGTTTGGCACAGTTGAATGTACACCACATTGTATTGCATTGTATTGCATCCTCTGTGAAATGTCTTGTATGCAAAGCATAACTCAGCACAAAAGTATTCACTTTGAGCTTCAAAGTTTCCTTTGTCTCATCATGCCTCTTATTCACTTCACACACATTCCCAGGAATGCTTTAAAAAGAATTGGGCTACTCACAAGTTGCAGCACAAAAAAGCAAGTACGTATCACTAAAGTCATGTTTTTTTTTTTCAGCACAACTCTTTCAGTTCTGTTAACGGAAAACTGCTTATTGTTTAATGCACTGCTTTTTGTTTGTTTTACTATAGAGGAGCAGACTAGTGAAGAACCCAACAACTGCACAAAGGATATTAACACAGATCCATGGCCTGGCTACCGCTATACTGGAAAACTACATCCTCACTACCCACTGGTAAGAAGCCTACTTGTCTATCTACAGGGGAAATTAAGATCCATTTCCTAGATTTGGGGTTCTCAACCTTTTCAGGCTGCGACCCTCCAAAAATGTATATTTTAACTACTCCAATAAAAGGACCCTGTCATTCTTGACATATACAATATGACGGCCGAGAACCTATATCAATGGGTGGTTTTTGTACAACTTTTTAAGATTTGGAAATGGTAAGTTCCAGGAAAAATAGCTAAATGCTTAAATGTGTTTTGACATTTTCCGAAACTAGCAAATAAAACAAACTGCTAAGTTCCTGCATATTATTAACTTTTATAAAATGTATAAAGGATATGCAAAAACTTGTGAATTAATTAACTAGAGTTTTCGGTTGCAATCTGAGGAATTCTAACATTTTGAGTTGTGTTCATTGCTCCTGGTGTAGACTCCATTGAGGCTCGTACCCAGTGACATCCAAAGACCAGACTATGCTGATCATTCAAGAGGTAATCTGAACAATACTCATGCAGATTTGTCTGTACCAAGTTCTCACACCTAATGTTGGGTACTATTTGAATAAGGGTTGCTAAAATTAAACAGCCTGTCATTAACATGCTGTTAATGATGTCATTAACTCTGTGTCAATGTGTCCCTTTTAATTTAAAACACCTGACCATTTAAAGGTCTCTTTAAGAACCTGCCTCCATGCTTATTATGTTTTAAGATTGAAGATTTATTACCATTATTAGGCTGTCCTGGGGGCAAAGGGAGTCCTACCCAGTATTAGAAAGGTGTATGGCACGCAATACAGTGATTTATTGTTATTCATGCTTACACTCACTCACTGAGTGAGTGAGTCATTCATTCAGTAAATCATTTTTAGGACAGATGTGAAGGGCCATATCTATCTTGCCCCACCCTCTTCCAATACGGTTTGAATTGACTTGTAGACTTGCAACTAAATATACTCCAATACACCGCTGCCTGCAATACTCATCAATACCACGTGAAGGATTGCGTCTTGTCTCACAGGGACTCGCGTCATTAAATGAACAACCCACAAGTCATTGACTATATTGTACCCTGTTGAAATTGCTGTTTGACAGCCTATGTGAACATGCCAATTTCGATTTTCGTTTTAAAGGGATAATTCACTCAAAGTACATTTCTATCAATTCTGGGTTATGTGAAAAAACAACAACGTTTTGAGTAGGTGAGCAGCCTCTGAGTACTCCTCCTGCTAAAACAGCCAAATGTAGCACAAGCGCAGAGATGGGAATTAAGTCACTGTAAATTATCCACAGCGCCAAATACAGCGTGGGCCAAATGACACTTATCTACAGCATTAGACAAGTCCTATTTAAATAGTGAGGATAAACTCAAAGTAAACAGTGACATGATTTCCCATTTGCCATTGCCATTGCGGCTCAGTCCGACTTTAATTTGAAACAGTTGACAGCTGCTAGATAACGATTTCAAAGATGGCCACTAACTATTCTGATTATGGTGATTCTGTGTTAGAAATAGCTGGTGACATACTGTATCACCTTATCAGTTTGAGCCAGTTTATTCAGCCTCCTTTCTTCCTCTCAGAGGAAGGAGGCACGGGAGAGAGGAGTTGGTGATTGAGTACAATGATTTTATTATTGATATTTAAAAAATATCTGTACAAAAGAGTCATTGGCAAAAGTGGCAAGTCATGTAGGAAAATAGCACACTGGAGCAGATCGCAGGAACACTGGCACAAATGAGTCATCTCAAAGTGTTTGTCTTATTCCTTTAAATATATCAGGGCCATACCTGCTTGTACCCTGTTAATAATGGTGGTCTCTAGTAGCCCATAGGTTACATCAGCTACACCAGTGATAACCATGAGATTTTATGTATCACCTCAGACTAAAGAAAGTGATTGAAGGGTGCAACAAGAATTGCAATTTTTGTAGTAATCAGAAATCAGTATGGGTAACAAATTAAACGAATGATGAAGGATGACAATTAACATTAACAATTGGTATAAACTATTGAAGACTCCAACCAGGAGATTTGGTGACAAACGCACATTTCTGTGTTACAACACAGTAAAAAAAAAACACTCCTGTGAACCATGCTCATATGTTCTGTTTGTCTTAAACAGGTATGTCTGAGTCTGAACAGACTTTGAAGGGGACATCACAGATAAAGATATTGTCTCCTGAAGAGATTGAAGGCATGAGAGTAGTATGCAAGGTAAGAAAACCTACTGGACTTTCTTGTGCATGGGGAAATTAAGAAATGTATATTATACTATAGATTAGGGCTGTACCCGACGTAATACAGCGATCTAAAGCTGGGCACGAAAGACACTCGCAGTCCAAGTCACCGTGGGTCTAGTGCTGTTAACTGCTGCAACATGACCAGGATCACCTCTCTTTTTGCCCTGCTTTAACGCCATTGCTTTGGCGTTTCAGTTTTCAGTTAACATCGATAGACCCACTGCGGATTGTCCCATATAGTTCCCCGCTTGAGATTGCGATGGATCAATCAAGTCAAGTTCTTCACTATTGATTTACATCCTTGTGTTGCATGTCAATCAATTGCATATAAACAAGACTGAGTTAACATACACAGCTCCTCCAGATCTATCAATCTACAATAATGGTCCAGATACTTTTTTTTCCATTGCGGCACTTGCCTGTCGAGTAAAAAAATAAATAAATGTTTAGCTCTCATTGGATCTAACATGAAATACGTCTCCTTGTGAAGCATTCATTCTCTTGTACTAATTATTTTCTCTTTCCCATGATTAATATGGAAGTGAATTCCTGTATCTTAAGCCTCTGTCATATTTTATGCGACCGCAATTAAAACGACCGCAATTGTTCGACTGAAATAATTTGAGTCTACTCAGGGCTCTCTGAACGACGATTCGACTAATCGACCTTCAGGGTACAGCCCTATTTTAATTTCGCATTATTGTAGAATAATATTGAGAGAAACACAGTGTTGTTGCATAGGTGCTTTTGTTTGAAATGTTCATGTTGGGTACAAAATACCAACTCCGGTCTCTACGGAAGCTATTGTTGTTTTAATAGATTTAATGAGGAATGTAATTTGTATTTGTGTGTACATCTTTGCTGGAATAGTACAATTCTTTAGAATGTCTACCTGTAATGTTTACTCCTTAAGTCGACTGCCTCTATTTACTGTATTATATTGTTCATTTTCATTCTTCAATTCGTGACTTGACTATTGTCTTTGATTTGGACTTTGTAGCTGGCACGAGAAGTCCTGGATATAGCAGCCCTGATGGTTAAACCTGGCGTCACTACTGAGGAAATTGACCACACAGTGCATCTGGTAATATTTCACCAAAGACAACGTATATCACAAGTGGCTATGTATACCAAATGTGCTTAGCGCTCATCCAACAGGATCAAAAAACAATGCATTGGAGTTTATCATTGGCGGCACCTATGGCGATAAACGGTAATTGCAGGTGTCTTTTTGGACCTTACTTCCCAGAGATCCAAACAGTGTCGCATGTGTGAGGTCAGTTGGTTTACTGGCAACGCTAGCAGAGACCGGAAAAAACTATGTGTTGAGGTGAGTTGCAGAGTAGGTCTGTTGCTTTAGCTCCGCCTACCCTCTCTGGCGGAACAGCCACTGCTGGGTGATGGAAAACGCGTCACTAACCGTGCGGCGCTTGTGATTTTTTTTTTTTCCCGGGAATGTCGCCACCGACACCCAGTTGGTAACATTCATAATACTGCAAAATCAGTGAGCCATAGGCTCAATCACCATGTGTTACCTCATTCGGCGATAGATAGTGACTTAACAGACATTTATTTACATGAAAATCTTCCAGATTATTCCTTTAAAGCTCCACTACCTACATTTTTTTAATACCATGTTTGGTCAGTAGATGGCGGACTAAGATGTAAACATCATCCCCAATCCCTCCTCCCCTCCCGCTGCGCTCTCCCTTGGCTTTCTTGCTGCTAGTACATCCACTAAACCAAAGACAAAGCGAGTACAGCTATGGTTCTGACATTGTGAATATATATCTATATTGAACATAGCACTTGTGTTATGGCCTGATATTACAAATATGCAATTGTGAATGTAACTGTTATAACTATAACATTCAATAATTTTAGTCAGTACAATTTCAATATGAGACTCAATATTGAATATGTCAAGTAAATCAAGTCATAGTAAGGCCAAGAATGTTTATTGTTAATTTGTATTGCAGAGCTATATTCAGGAGATGCCTGTGGAGGAGTGGCGAGAACTAGGCCTTTTTCATAGGCAGCCATGATGTCTTCCTCCATCTCTACTTTAAATAGGGTGGTGGTAGTCTAGTGGGTAAGGAACAGTGCTTCCAGACGGAGCACCGGAGAATCATGTCAGAGTTTCGGTCTAGACAACCTAAAGGGCGCATTGTAGACAGGATTAGAGCCAATTATTGCCTAATATGAAAACATACTCCATTAGAGCAACCACGTTCAGACAGAGGTTCTGATAGCACACTGTGCTCCTGAGCTAAACGTATCATTCTTATTATACATCCATGAAACTGATGCATGAGCGCTAATCTAGCAACATGGGTGACGAAGAGGAGTGGCGTCTCTGTGTGAAGGCTTCTCAGCTGTTCCGTGTATGTTCGCGTAATATAACCGTGCCTCATGGAAAATGACTTCTGGAAACTTAATTCAATCAAACCACTAAAAACATGCGTTGTACAATTCCCTATTGTACATGTGTCCTCGTGGAAAAACACAATGAGATACGTTGCGAAGCATTCACATCAGAATGTGACCCTGTAGCGCAACGTTTGTTCATGCGGAGAGTAGACCTACTGCCGGTGAAGCCTTCCTTTGTATGTTCGCGCGGTACGATAATCACCAAAAAAATATGTTTTCAAACTTGGTGCTAAACAACAGTGAACACTAAACAACCGCAACATGGGTTATACAATTCTCTACCAAAAAAAACAGTTTGCTTATCCATGCAGCTCTATTCAACTACTGCAGTCGCGGGTTCACGGCTATACATACACACCACGTCCTACACAAAAATTATGACTCACAGTGAAAGACTTTTCCGATTTTGCACTATGTGTATTCTTATAATCACATTTGCTACTAATGGCTACAAAAAACAGAGGAAGAAAATACTACTCACGCATCAAGAAGGAAATTAGCTACTTCGCTATCCACTGCCAGCTTCTTTCAGTGCTCTCCATCAAGGAAAAGCTAATCCAATATTGACACTGTTTTTTTTTATCTGTCCATGTCGCGTTGTATCTCCTGGACAAAGAACAAGATTCTTTGCTTTTACTTGTTCAATTGTTTTTTGAAAGAATGTACTGCAAGCGAGACCTGTAGCTACTTATTATGCTTATTAATTTGCTCCGAGCCTCGTCTATCAAAAAGAGGCGGGACTTCAGGGGCGGGCCACCCCAACAACATCAACAAAGGAAAATGAACTTAAACAGCTTTATAAACAGTGATGGGAGGTGGCCGGGGAAGGTGTTGAGGGTTGAGGTTTAGTCACTTTTCATAGAAAATGGTTAGAAAAAGAAAGTAGATTTGTTAGGTAATGCAGCTTTAACGTTTTCTTGCAATATTGTTTCCATTTCAGTTTCCTCCTCACTATGACTCGCAAGTTCCTCCGTCTTTCTTGTCCCATTCATTGGTTGTTGCATACAAGAAAACGTAATTGTTTTTTTAATGGATGAGGCTACAATTACATATGGCATTTTCTCAGGTAAAATATATACTGTAAAATATAACCCTATATTGTTGATAACCTAATTAATTGTACATATTAATTTCTGTCTGTCCAGGCTTGCACAGCAAGGAAATGTTATCCTTCCCCTCTAAACTATTACAACTTTCCGAAGTCCTGCTGCACATCTGTCAATGAAGTGATCTGCCATGGAATTCCTGACAGAAGACCCCTGCAGGACGGTGATATCCTCAATGGTAGGTTCCCAAACGGCAGATATGGAATTATGACGTATGAGCATTTATTGTGTTGCTTTTATTTAGATTTGATCTACTGTTTACTAGTTTCAAACCTTGAAGATTATGTTAAATACAAGATAATCCAGATAACAAACATTTTAATTATAAGTTTGGACTTGTTGATCCAGCTCTGTTTAAAAGAACATTGGCAAAATATATGCAATAGTCAAACATTCAGAAGCTGAGATGGCTGTGATGTTTATATATTAGATTCCTTGCATACTGTAAAAAATAAACACACTGACTCTATTATACAGTGGACATCACCGTCTACCACAATGGTTTCCACGGCGACCTTAATGAGACCTTCTATGTCGGGGAGGTGGATGAAGGAGCCAAGAAACTAGTTCGAACCACCTATGAATGCCTTATGCAAGCTATCGATTCAGGTAAGGTTTCAATTCATTTTTTTCTTCATTTGGATTCAGAAGATTTTATTGCAAAGAATTGACCTTGGTGCTGACGTCATGTGGGACAGAACATGCAAGCTCCCACCCACATGAGATGAAATTCCTAAGAAGGCAAACTTTGCGCGGCCAAAGCCAACAAACACAATGACAGAGCCCCCGAAGTCCACAGAACCGCCACCCCAACCCAGCTCCACCTGTTTACGCGCCTTGTGTTTGACACGTGTGCCTTAAACAAACAATATCAAGTCTCAATGTCACTATTTACAATGCTATCTTGTTTTATAAAAAAAGTGGTTGCTCTTATGTCAACCCTGTTTCGGTCTCAGACCTTCTCCAATATACACCATTCATAAACATTTAAAATAATACATTGTATGTGTATAGTAGCAGTAGCAGCAGCATCCTGCTTTAGGTTAATAATTCATTTATATAGCGCTTTTCAAGGCACCAAGGCGTGTGTGTGTGTGTGTGTGTGTGTGTGTGTGTGTGTGTGTGTGTGTGTGTGTGTGTGTGTGTGTGTGTGTGTGTGTGTGTGTGTGTGTGTGTGTGTGTGTGGGGGGGGGGGGGGGGGGGGGGGGTGCGTGTGTGTGGGTGTGTGTGGGGTGGGGGGGGGGGTGTTGTGTTGTGTGTGTGGTGTGTTGTGTGTGTTTTGTGTTGTGTGGGTGTGTGTGGTGGTTTGTGTTTGTGTGTGTGGGTGTGGGGGGGGGGGTTGGGTGGGGGTGGGTGGGGGGGGGGGGGGGGGGGGGGGGGGGGGGGGGGGGGGGGGGGGGGGGGGTATGACACCTCTTCCACTACTTACTCTTTAAATAGAGCGCACGTAGACTATCGTATTTAGCGCTCCACGCCCCCCCTATTATTTCCCCATTCATCGAACATCGAGTGGAAGATATCTCTAATAAAACGTTCACCACTCACCGACATGACTGCGTTTGTTGCTTGTTATAATCCAACGTAGTCCGGGCAGTGAAACCGATTTTTTTGCAAGTCTTCAAAATATTACTTTTAAGATGCATTTGACTGCAAAACACCTGATATTTTCAACATCCCGCTTTGCTTTTTTTTTGGAGATATCTTCCACTCGATGTTCGATGAATGGGGAAATAATAGGCATGGCGTGGAGTGCTAAGTGAGCCACTACCAGTGGCACTCTACCAGTGTGTAGCACCCACCTGGGTGACGCACAGCAGCCAGTATGCACCACAACGCTCACCACACACTGGCTCTCACCGTGGAGAGGTGAGGAATGAAACTATCCAATTAGAGACTGGGGGATGATTAGGTAGCCATGTTGGTACAAGAGCCAAGTTGGGAATTTGACCAGGAGACCGGGGTTAGCGCCCCTACTCTTGCGAGTGCCATGGGATCTTTAGTGACCACGCGGAGTCAGGACCCGTCTCTGTCCTGGGGTGTTGGGAATATTACGTAAGCCAGAGGGATGAGCACCCCCTACTGGCCCTCCAATACCTCTACCACTTCACATCTACAATGTTACCGTGCAAAAAAATTACAAAGGGAGAAACATGGCAAATAAATAAAAAAGTTGCATAATGTATTCAATTATTTTACTTTTTTCACAAAATATTTTTTGTTTTTTACAGTGAAGCCTGGAATTCGCTACAGGGAACTAGGAAACATCATCCAGAAGCATGCTCAGGCAAACTGCTTCTCTGTTGTGCGGAGCTACTGTGGCCATGGCATTCACAGACTGTTTCACACAGCTCCCAATGTACCACACTATGCCAGTAAGAGAGACACACACACACACACACTCTCTCGCACACACACAACCATGTAATTGTACACCAAGCTTTTTTTGTTTCTTTTCAGAAAACAAAGCGGTTGGAGTTATGAAGCCCGGCCATGTGTTTACTATTGAGCCCATGATATGTGAAGGTGGGTTCAGTCATATTTTTTCTCTTTGCGTCACTTACTATACTTGCGGACGCGCATTCATGTTCTATTACATAGATGTTATAAAATACCGCCCCCCCCCCCCTTTACCGTCCAGGTGGTTGGCAGGATGAGACGTGGCCTGATGGCTGGACAGCAGTGACCAGGGACGGGAAGCGTTCGGCCCAGTTCGAACACACCCTGCTAGTCACAGAGACTGGCTGTGAGATCCTGACCTGCCGACTGGATGACAAGGGTGACGCCCACTTCATCAGCCAAATTTAGGTCAAGGTATAAAATGCGGCAAGGACTCTGATCTGCCAATACATCTGTAGTTCAGAGACCCACAGAAATTGTAAAAATCCAAAAGTTGATACACAAACCTCACGATACGTGGGCCCTTCACCCTAATCTGTTATCTTACATTTACATATTGGTCACTCCGATGTAATGGAAGTTCTTGAATGTGTTTTAGTATCAAGTGTGGATCTGCTGTTTCACCAGTGGGAGTTATTCTATAAATCTCACATCACTTAGTGATGGGTTCGTTATAGGCAGTACCAGTTCTCTTACGGCTGTCTGACAATTGGACAAAAAAAAAAGTTTCTAACAGACGAAACAGAACCAAGAATGACTACTGACGACACACCTCCCCTAAACCCATTTATTTTGTTCAAGTTTGGCTTTTGAAATGTCAAATGTAATTGAATAACATTTAGTCTTTCAAGTGCTGAGATTTTTAATATTCTTTGTGTAGTGCCCATTTGGTGCTTCATGAGTCAGATCCTTGTGTAGCAAATCAAGCCTTAACATTAAAAAATATTTGCTGGATGAAATAAGTTGTTTCTCAGTCCATTCCATCCATCATCAAATATTTCCACAGTGGTACTAAAGCTGGTGGTATACTTAAGTAACTGTCAAATAGTTACATTTTCCAGTTACAGTGGAGGAGAATGAAATTATGGTGATGCAATTTTATATTTACACATGGAGCAGTGCTCGAACCAACCACAATTAAATTCAAGTATTTAACAATTGGTAGCATACCCTTTATAACATTCCATTTGAATTAATCATATTTTAATTGGCTCCAAATCCTGTTCAGGAATGTAGGACTGAAGTACAATTTCAAATATTTTAATTTTAGCTGGTCTTGGTCAAACGATGACACGCATTCTCAAAGTTCAAAATAATAACATTTTGTTCAATTTAGTCATTTGTTCCTTCTATCATGTACAAAATGTTGTACCACTGAAAACCAAGACGTAAATCCCTGGCCTTTGGTGTATCTAGTAGTTGAGGACAACACGGATACTGGAAGATAAAACAGAAGATTAGCAAAGGTGAGCAAGGCTGCTTGAAGAGTATACATGATCTTTTCTCATCTTTCCAACCCATAGCTACAGTCCATGCTGCGAACAAACATGA
Organism: Trachyrincus murrayi; assembly: GCA_900323305.1. Classification (NCBI taxonomy): domain Eukaryota; kingdom Metazoa; phylum Chordata; class Actinopteri; order Gadiformes; family Macrouridae; genus Trachyrincus; species Trachyrincus murrayi. Next base: position 30,329 of record OOFB01037253.1, read on the forward strand.
CATAATACAAGTCTCCATTTGTATGCACCAGTCCTCTCCATTTAATGACGCTGCTGATTCATGACTTTAACTTTAAGCATATTTATTAAATAGTAATTTAACCTTAAGCAGACGAAGCAATAACATAACCCGTCTGATTCTGGAGAACATCTCCACATGCGGTCAGAACTAGGGTGTTAAGATGTATGAATTAAACCTAATGGAAAGTGATCTGATTTAACAATAGAAAATATATTTTTATAGTGAGTTGCTGGGTCTATCCAGTGTGGCATTAATGTGCTGCGGTAGTAGGTGGCTGCAGTGGTAAACTAAATGCATTGAAGGCAATGCCATTTATTTTCATACTTCTAAGGAAATGACTTACCATTTCCCAGCGCGCATAAGATCGAAACCATCTTGGATCTTCTCAAAGGGCAGAGTATGGGTCACAAATTCATCAACCTTGAGCCTTTTGTTCATGTATTCTTCGACCAGTTTGGGTACACTTTCAACACTCTTATACCCTTGAGAAAAAGAAAAAAAAGTTAGTCAACGGGACACAGGAGGGTAATTCCTGAATTTCCCTCCCAGGATGAATAGTGTTAGCATGGTATTGTGCACATATGCAAATATTTGATTATAAAGGATCAGATCAACCCATAGCAAGATATAATCCCATTCATTTTCATGTATGTGGACTGGTGGCATATTTAGTCACCATTCCATATATTCGTCATACGATTGCAATTTTCTGAAATGTTATTTTGCAAATTGCCACAGATCCTCAGACAATCGAAGTCTGGACAACTTTCACGTGAAGCATCTAAAATGCAAACATTGGCTAGCATAGTAACATTCGGTAAGGTACAGACAACCCTACTCCAGCTGGATACCTCCGAATGCTGTGCCTTTCCATGTGCGTCCAGTGACCAGCTGGAAGGGGCGTGTGGAAATCTCCTGCCCTGCTGCAGCCACACCTATGATGACACTGGTACCCCAGCCCTTATGACATGCCTCAAGAGCTGCTCTCTGAAAAAGACCATGTGAACCAATAGCAAACAAATGGTACCAAAACCCCACCAAAACATATTGTACCATGTGGTCTCGTCACAATTTTCATCCTGAGCTGCAACACGTACCAAACACTTTTTGGAACATCAATTTTAGACCAAAAAAAACTAATGGATTAGTTAAAACATGTAATATCTTGTCTTTGTAATGTTTAGCAGGATTTGCAAATTTCCATTGACATTTTAGGTTTGGTTTGTAAACTTAAATTATTGTTACTTACCATAATCCCAGTATTTCCTACACACTCAAAAGAGTAATCGACCCCACCGTCTGTCATCTCTACTAGGACTTGCTCGATCGGCTTGCTGTGATCTTTAGGGTTCAACAGATCAGTGGCACCAAACTCTTTGGCAATACCAAATTTGTCTGGGTTGACATCAATTCCGATAATCCTGCTAGCCCCAGCCACCCTGCAGCCCATGATCACCGCAAGACCCAACGCTCCGAGACCAAAAACTGCACAGGTCGACCCGGCCTCCACCTTCATTGAAATGACAACCAAAACAAAATGTTTTCATGATTTGAATTTTAAAGTTTGTGTTTTTGCAAATAATACAATACTATCATATTTTGCTGCACCAAGTACTGACCATTTTCTTCAATTCAATACCACACTAACTTAAAAAAAGGATTTTACTGCATACACATTTACCTCATTAGAATGTTATTTCTAGGCCATGTTATTCTCCTTTTAAGCAGGAATAGATACGTTGCATTTGTTTAAATGACACGAGTACGTCAGCGTACATATTTAATGAAAATAACCATTTTAGGTCACAAACTATAAAGACTGACCTTGGCAGTGTTGAGAGCAGCTCCATAGCCAGTAGAAATGGCACAGCCAAGCAGGCAAACCTTATCCAGAGGGGCCGTTTCATTCACTTTGGCTAGAGATATATCAGCAACTACAGTGTACTCTGAGAATGTGCTACAGCCCATGAAATGAAACAGGCTTTTGCCCTTGCATGAGAAGCGAGACGTCCCATCTGGCATCAGTCCTTTGCCTTGTGTCAGCCTTCGAAAAAATGTCGGGTGCAAATGGAAAAGTTTAGCTGTAGGTGAATATGATCACAAAACACGAGTCCATCTCTAAACCAGTGCACATACCTGATCTTTTGACACAAGTTAGTTTTCGGACTCTTACAGAACTTGCACTCTCCACACTGCGGGATGTACAGGGGTATAACGGCATCACCTTAAAGATAAATTTGTAATTATCACCATCCTTGCATGCATTATGCTAGATTCTTGTTTGTGTAGTGCATGTTCTTGGGTCGTCTTTCCGGGTGTATGCAATTGAATCTGGTCCAATGACCAGATTAACCATCAATGCAACCAGCTCATTCATATAGATATATAAATATATTGTTTATTTGTATTCTATTATTTTCCCAACCCCCAATAGCTGTATACAGAGGTATACATATCTTTATGTTGTGCCTTATTGTTATTCTGCCTTGACTTGCACTGTTTCTATTTCTATGTGATATTCGCTCTATGTGAGGTTAGAATACCTATTTGGAACTTTGTTACGCCCTCGCCAACACTTTCAACGATACCGGCACCCTCATGTCCCAGAACCACAGGGAAGACTCCCTCTGGGTCAGAACCACTCATGGTGTAGGCGTCAGTGTGGCAGATACCTGTGGCCACAATCTGAAACAGAACATTTAGATTATTGGCACTGCACTCAATAACTGATGTTAAGGTTATAGTTAATGTAGCAAAGCAGGAAAATTATAGATTATGTGGGAAATCTAGAGATTCTAGCTAGCTACATTTAATGTAACACACACACACACACACACACACACACACACACACACACACACACACACACACACACACACACACACACACACACACACACACACACACACACACACACACACACAGACTGAATAATAGGAAAAAGAATCATAGAACAGTTTTGGAAGTTTAAAATCCTCAAGGGACAATATTAACTATTTTATTTTTTAACATT
>OOFB01037258.1:6752-26468 GCA_900323305.1 Trachyrincus murrayi
ATGGAATGGAAGAATGGACGATAATATCCAATCGGATGAGGAGTCGAGTTCTCCCCAGGGATGATCTGTCTTTTGTCATTTTGTGTGTGTGTGTGTGTGTGTGTGTGTGTGTGTGTGTGTGTGTGTGTGTGTGTGTGTGTGTGTGTGTGTGTGTGTGTGTGTGTGTGTGTGTGTGTGTGTGTGTGTGTGTGTGTGTGTGTGTGTGTGTGTGTGTGTGTGTTTGGGGGGGGGGGTGGTCTATCAACAGTTCAATGGAATCGTATTTTTTTGTTTGAAATGCAAATGGTTACAAGTGTGTGTGTGTGAGACGCCTCTCTGGAACATGGCCTTGGTTCATGCCTGATTAATTCCAGGGACACACACACACACACACACACACACACACACACACACACACACACACACACACACACACACAGGCCTATCAATCAAATCTCCTGTGTGTTTAAAGACATGGCATCCCCTAACCTAGGGCAGACAAAGCTGGTCTCCCACTTTGCCGTCTGTAGATTTCGCTGCACGACTGGCGTCAGGGAGAACTTGAGGACAGATTTGCCACAGTAAGCCGACACTGCTCCAAAATGACCCATATCATCGGCGCATTGAACCGAGGTGTCAAAAAGCCACAGTGGTCAGTTGAAGTTGCTCAGGAGGATTTCAAGAAAGCTTTTTTTGAGCTAGTCTGCATCCCAGCTTCAGTTATCAGAGCCAATCTCTCTTCAATTGCACATTAAAACTTCTGTAAGATGTCGTGTACCCCTAGACCCGACTTGCACCGTATCCTGCTTGGTTAAAAAAGAGATCTGAAAGTGGTGATGATAAAAGCAGCCCAGTATTCTCTTTCAACTCCCCTTCAAATCAAATAGATGGAGAGGAACAAAGTACCACCAGTGTTGGCTAACTCGATAAGATAAGTTATGTGATCTCGTGCTGATGGAAGCTTTTAAACAGAATGCCACCCGTCTGGACATGAGTTGATTCAAGCTGAAGAAATGCAGCTACACTTCATTCATATTCTCTCTCTCTCTCTCTTTCTTCTCTTCCTCGCTCTCTCTCTCTCGTGTTTCACTTTGGTTTTCAGTTCTCTCGGCTTCCACTATCCTGTCTGGCTGGTTATGGCCCCGAATGGGAACCTGAGCAACGTTTTTCGGATATAAAACATTCTTTTTTCTTTTTACAACAATAACCGAGTATTAAGTAACAGCCATTATCTGGGTCCTCATTAGTGGATTCAAGTGAGAGTGAGGGAGGTGTGAACTTCATTCCAGGAAGCTGTTCTACCCCCTTGCATAACACTTTCACAGAGCTCTTGATGTAGAAAAAAAGGCTACTGCAGGAGTTGGAAAACACTCAAGCGAGGCTTTGTTTCCAAGACATGGCGACGCAAAGTTTCCACGGTGGATGCAGATCAAAACAGGCGGGGAAGGCGACGAAGAAGTGGGTTACAAAATGGCAGCAGCTCACTGGAGCAGCATTTAAGTGCTGTTAGGTCCTCGTTGGAAAAGTTTAGAGCATTATAAACTCCCCCTCTGAATGTTAATAATGTTCAGTTTCCAGCGGCGCTGCCAAGTTGTAGACTTTAGTTTACATTACAGTGGAGTTGACCTTAATTCCCTCTGTTTCTCCTCCTCCTTCTTCACAGGTTGATCCAGGAAGTGAGACGGGACGAGGACTCGCCTTCGCGGTTCAGGGGGCGCTGTAATGGCTGCACACATCAAACACCTGGACTTCCTCTCACTTTGACAACAACGCCCTGTTTCCACGACTGAATTCATAAGCACTTGTCTGAACTCTCCGCGCACCGATTCTTATCATTTTTGAAAGTTATATTTTTTCTGCTCAGCCTTGGGGGGAATTTCTAAGCGAGAGGCAGCCATCATGCCTATCCTAAAACAGCTGGTGTCCCACTCCAGCCAGTCGAAGAGGCGGTCGCGGGCCGACCTGACGGCCGAGATGATCAGTGCCCCGCTGGGGGATTTCCGCCACACCATGCACGTGGGCCGCGGCGGGGACGCGTTCGGGGACACGTCGTTCCTCAGCACGCGGTCCGGGGAGGCCCCCCCCAAGGAGCCCGAGCCCAAGCAGGGCTCCCCGGGCCCCAAGCCGGGCCTGCTGTCCCGCACCTTCCGCAGCAGCAAGCGCTCGCAGTCCATCAACCGCGGGGATAAGTACGAGAGCAATGCGACGGCGCCCTCCGGTGGCTCGTCCTCCTACGTGAAAAGCGCCATCTCCCTGCCCTATTTAAACGAAGACGACGCCCACTTCAGTCACCGGCTGCCCAAGAGCGTCTCCTCCAGCCCCATGAAGCGGCTGTCCGAGGCGGACGCCAAGCCGGCCAACGGCCGCGGCGGCGCGGCGGTGGCCATGGCGACCATGGACCCCGAGTTGGACGAGCACCACTTCGGGGAGCTCACGGACCTGCCGCCGTCGATGCCTCGCGGCGGCGGGATGAAGCACGCCGAGTCAATCATGTCGTTCAACATCGACCTGGGGCCGTCCATGCTGGGCGACATCCTGAGCGTCATGGAGAAGAAGGGCTGGGAGGAGGACGACCTGGGCTACGAGGAGGGCAAGGGCAGCGAGAGCGGGGGCTCGCCCTCGCTCGGCGTCCCCATGGAGGAGGAGGAGGTGGAGGAGGTGGCGCCGGCGCCGGCCAGGCCCCCGCGCAGCATGCTGCCCCAGAAGGCCGCCGTGCAGCCCTACACACCGGAGCTGCAGGGCAGGAGCAAGCACCACCACCTCGACAGCTGCTCCGTGTCCAGCTCGGGCTCGGCCGCCCTGGACGACAAAATGCACGGCCAGGGAGACACGGACAGCGCCAAGTACAGCTCGCCCCACGGCGAGGACGACAGGGGGTTCTCCTTCATGGACGACGATGACGATGAGATCCGGGTTTGAGCGTGCGGGGGGGGTCGGGGGGGGGGGGTCGTGGAGGGAAGGTACATTTGGAGGTGCATAATACTAATGATCCAGAAAGCTGTCGCAAAAGGGGGAGAGAGACACAGACAGACAGACAGACAGAAAGAGAGAGTGGCAAGTTGTCGCCGAGGGGAATGTAAAACCAGCACGGGCCACACGATGGCGCTATATTTGGGCCTGTCTTAATCTCTCTGCACTTTGTCCAACTTTACTTACTGAAAGAATAAATAAATTGTGTTATTAAGCCTTAATCACCTTATCGTGGCCATACATAAGCGGACTTCTCTTCTGAAAACGTGACTGATGGAAGTTAAAATGGAAGTCCCAAGCCGACATTCAAAACAGTGAAACTACAGTCTCACCCACATCCATCTTTTATCGAGAGAACGATAATGCCAAAACGCTAAAAGTCTTCCATTTTTTTAAATGATCATTTCTAGGGTTGCATTCCAGATGGAACATTCCGATGAACATTTTCCATGTTTGAAACATTGAAAACCCCATTTTGAAGCATTCATCCATTTCCAAATAACCTGCCTTGGGTCCAATGTCGAGGACAGTCAATAAGTCTGAGTTGTTTCTTCCACGGAAGTGCATTGAGAGTATATGACGTCTTAAGGGCGAGAGAACGGGCACAGCGGGCGCGAGAGGTGTGAGAAAATCAATGGGTAAAAGAGAGAGAGATTGTACCCTAGTGTGTGTGGAGGTAGTAGCAGTAGTAATAGTAGCAGCCACACTGCTCTGTTCACCAGCGACTGTTCTAGAGTGGCACAGACACTAAAACTGAAATTAAATCGCTATTACTTTCTGCCTGTTGATGGTGATTGCTTCTATTGTGTTTTCCTTCACTTTGTGTACATACATTATTGAGTAGTTGGTGTTCCGTGGCCCATTATTATATAATGTTTGCTCCTTCCTAACTCTAGCAGGCCGACGTATTTTCCCTGTTTCTTTCCGTTTCTTTTTCCTCCATTCCACGCATTGTTTATTTTTTTTCACGAGGGACACAATCCTTGGCTTTCTGTGCGTTTTCTTTTTTGTACCAGCGCTAAACTCTTCATTGCAGGTTTTTCTTTTTTTGCGGGTGGGTTTTTGGATTTGTGGATTTCCTTAGTTTTGGTCATCTTTAATGAGCCAGCTGTGGCCCTCAAGGCTTGGTGAATCGGCTATCGGTATGCACGACGTTTGTGGTTGGAAACAACACACGACACGACAGTAGACACAACACTAACGTGGGTCATGTCAGCTCTGCTGGTGCTGTCCCAATGTGGCTGCAATGGCTGACGATGACTTTTGCGGTGTCATTCTTTCTCGATGCTTAATGCTTACTTTTGTTGAAATGTAAAAGACACAAATGTGAATTATTGCAAAAGCAGAGGCCTTTGGTACATACCCTGTATTCCTTTTTTTCTTTGTTGAGTAATGTTTTCAAACCGACCAGGCTGCGGAGTCTGATTGCGGTTGTTAAGGGAGATGTGGCTGGTTGTGCTTGTGTTCTCACACCCCACACACACACACACACACACACACACACACACACACACACACACACACACACACACACACACACACCAGGGGTTTCAGTAGGTGAGCAGTGAATAGGAAAATGTCTGTAAGTTGAGGCAGGAGTTGTACAAGCAAACGAAAGGTCTGCTCTGCATCTAAACCACAACCTGCATTCCTAGACGAGAGTTTACTTCAATGTTTACTTCAATTTGAGGATGATGTAACAAAAAGAAAAAGGAGTAGTATTTGTATACATGCTCACTTTTTTTTCTTCGTTTTCTTTATCGAATGGCCGTCAACGATGTCTCCTTTTGCTGTAAGTAGAGATCATTGAAGTGTAGCGAAAAGACAGGTCATGGGTTATAACAATGACCTCCTCCGACGCATCTGTAGAAAAAGATAACGGCTGGGGAAAAAAAACAACAACCAATCCGTCGATAGTTCCGGCCGACTGGTCTCTAAGCAACCAGGTTCGCCCTGTGATCGGCAGAGGTTAGGACCAGCAGGGGTCAGATGCTTGGATTCAGCATGGCTCCATAGTACAACAGCATCTTGTGGACAGGGGGAGCGTCCTATCACGAGGCTTTAGAGGACTCGGCACGTGTTCCAATTGGTTCGCTTGTTCCCGCATTCCCTAATCCCTATATAGAATATAGAACACGATAGTCCAGTGCGTAGGGAACAAGTCAGGCAGGGAATAAGGAGAATTCTGACACTAATTATGCGGGAACAAGACATTTCAGAAATTTCGGACCGCACCACTAAATGGCGACGCCCCCAAATAGTGCACTATACAGGGCTTGAGTGAACCAATTGGGATGCGGCCCAGGACTCTCTGGAGCATTAATACATACTTTATTGTTTGTTTTCTTCAGTTTCATTCTGTCTCTGTGGTTTGTTTTTGTTTTTGTATTTTTTTGATGCAAGTGGGGAGTGAATATTGCAAAAGTGGTACTGGTCACAAGTGAAAAGTAATGTTGGCTCGTGTGGATGGTGTTCATGTCCACGTCTACTAAGAAGGACCAGCCAAATGATTTGGAAGGAACATTTATTTACCAAGTGTGTATATTTTGTAATTTTGTGATTGAATGATTTATGTACGTGCACTGCAGTATGTTTTCAAACTACAAAGTTCCCTCACAGAATCTGTAAATGGGCCAAATATCTGGGTTGTGTTGCATTTTGTTTTGGTTTCACTCTTGATTTGGTTGGTTAAGTAACTATTTTTTTCTCCTCATGTCCCACCATGTTGTTGACTCACCAACGGACACTCGAGAAGAAATACTTTCCACAGTAGAGAAGTCTTCGCTGTCGCTGCTCTAATCAAAATAACAGAAGATAACAGCCCACACATTGTGCCATTCTTTAATACACTTGAGAGTTTTCATGCAGTTATAAAAACAAAGTGGAGCTAATATCACAAAAACACATGAAGGTTCATGATCGCACTCCGGAGGCCACCTTTTTATATCAAATCATTTGGGAGATTGCTGTTTTGACTGCTAAAAAATAAATAAACCGGCTGTGGCTGGTTGAGAGGTTAAAACAGAAAACTATTGTGAGAAACGGCTGGCGAGACGCTTGGCTGTATAACGCCTTGGTGTTTCGTTTTTTACTTGGTGGCTGTAATCTAATAATGTATGTGCTATTTTCTTTACCCTTTCTCCGCCCCTTGTTTTTCTGTATATTAATAATATATGTTTACCTGCTTCCCACTCTTGTTCTTTGAAATAACAGCTATATTTTTCAATAAACAAAAAAGCTGGTAATCTTTACCTGTGGCGATGTCTTTAATTTCCACCATACGAGTCAGAGTACAGGCTGGAACAGACAGCTGCTGCAAGTTCATTCATGTTCGATCTTTGTCCAAACAAGCAGATTTGCACAAGAAGCTGGACCTTGAGGTAGATGAATTGGAAGCATAGCTTTTTTTCTTGATTTTTTTTATTTATTTCTTTAATTCAGCTGTGAGAGGCTGCAGAATGACTTGACCGAATCAAAGTTTTGTATACATCCTAAAGGTTGACATTAGAAGTATATTACACACATTAGTTGATCATTGCAAAGACCATCAAAAGAATAATACATTCAATCCGAGAATGGATAGACTTGGATATAGAAAAACAAACGCGATCCAACATCGCCCTCCAGTGTTATCTCTGAGTAAATACATGTTAATAATAATAAAACCAAGCATCTATATATTATTTTAAAAACACGACAAACACTCAAAACTGCAAAGAAAAAGAAAACATTTTGAGTTGTTTCCTGCATACATTTGAGGGGAAAATATACCCCAGCCCCCATTTTAGACAAACAAAAAGAAGTTCCCATGCATGTATCCTGTCCAAAGTGGAAGGTAGACCAGATGGGCTTTACCGTGGCAGTGAGTCAACGGAGGGTTCACTGTGAAAAGAAGTACAAGGAAGAAGAATGCAGGTTAAATGTGCTGTAGGTAAGATTTGCTCCCTCCCTGTGGTGGAGCTATGATAACGCTGTGTGGAAATGTGATTGACAGGTCAGGTGGATTCCCTGAACCAATCAGGGAAGAGATGCCCTGATTGGTCAGAAATGAGCCTGGGCGTGACTTAAAATCTCAACCGTCTCATACAGAGGCAGGTGTGCAGGCATTCAGAACAGACATTTCACAGAGCAGTTCACTAACTAATAGGTGATGGGTATGGGATTTCTAACAAGCTAGCTCTTAGCTCTAACCTACAGTAAGTTAAAACATTATCAGTTTAAACAGCCAAAGAGTGCAACTGAATCCAACAGTATATGTATTTAGTCATTGAGCCAATACTTGTATCCAAGGCAACTTACAGTGAATTCAGATACATGGAAATAAGGAGAAGAGGGTTTAAGCATTCGGACATTGGGGATCAAACCCGGTAACTTTCGGCACACAAACACCCTAGCCGCTACAATACCCCATATCCCAGAAATGTTTCATTTTCCAAAAAATGCACAAAACTTTATAACAGACTATTCAAAGTTATTGAACAAGTGTCAGCACGTGCCTTACTGTTGGGCCATGATGAGGGGGATGTTGGGGCTGTCGGACTGCAGGGTGGGCATCCTCTCCCCGCTGCGAAAGTTGAACATGGGCAGGGTGGACAGGGGCGGAGCCACGCCGCGCCCCCCCGCCATGCTCCTCAGCTCAGTCCTGTTCCCGTAGATGGTGTGGTGGTGGTACAGCTGGATTCTGCAAGAGTTAATAGAAGAGTTCATAAGAGAGGTAAAGCTTTACATGTGGCTATTAACGTTGATGTCATCCTGGGGTTTATTCACGGTTCTCTGAATGAAAAGTTGAGTGAGTGTTGTTGCACATGGAAAGTTTTGGCTTGAGAGGTTGGTGAGTATTTTTTATATGTTATCTACGGCGATGAAGAAAGGTGCACAATTTAAATGTGATGGACTTACTCGGACGTCTTTGCGTTCCTCTTCACCCTGTGAGGAGAGAATAACACGCACCAGAACATTATACGCTACGCCACTGAAAGCAAAGGTATACGCCCCCCAAAACCTCAAAGCTCCCACTGTAGCATCTTTCTGTTAAGTATGTCATACATGTCACGTATGTAGGGTCCCTATTTTACCACCAGGCGTGATGTTGGTGGTAGTCTAGTGGGTAAGGAACAGTGCTTCCAGACGGAGCACCGGAGAATCATGGGTTCGAACCCCGGGTCTGCCACCATTGTACCCCTGAGCAAGGTACTTAACCCTGAGTTGCTCCAGGGGAATGTCCCTGAAATAGTTAAGTACTTGTAAGTCGCTTTGGATAAAAGCGTCAGCTAAATGCGCTAAATGTAAAATGTCAATGTTGATTAGCCATTACAAGCCAAAATCTGTCCTATAGTGACATCACACGTGGGAGTGTCCGGATGACGGATAGACCCCCTGGTGGTAAAACAGGGGCCCTTTACTTACACTCTTTAAAGACGTAGAAGAAGTTGAATCATCGAATAAACTGCTGACTTTCACCATCATAGTTTAGACAGGGGGGAATATCATTCAAACACCATATATAACATATCGTATAAAAGCAGGAGTAGTACACACAGACACACACACACATTTTTACGACAAATTGGTTAAAATTCAAACGACTGAGGTAAATACGTACACTCCCTCCCGTCTGCAGCACATGACGTAAGCCAGCAACACACAGAGGATGATGGCTAGGATCAGGGGTACGATCACCGTCACCAGGTAGTCCGGGAGGAAGTCCCTGCTGGGGGGGGACTCGGGAGGGTCAAACTCCCCTCCGTCCTCCAGGATCCCGGGGCCCATGGTGGGGGGAGGGGGGGTGGGCTCTGGACTGGAGAAGTCAAACTAAAGCGTAACGAAAAAATCAAAACAGGAACTGAAGATGAGTTCATGGTGAAGTCGAGGAACAGGAAGCATGTGGGGTCTTTATTTTGAAAAGTAAAAAGTTTCAAAATGTTTGATTAGTAAGTCTTCAAAGTACAAAGAAGAAGATACAAAGGTTTTATAGAGATAGAAGGGAGGGGGGGGGTGAAAGGTAGCCTATAGTTTGTCCATAGGGTCATAAAAAAGCAGAGCATTTTTACGACAAACTATCTATAAAATGTCTTCCATACTTTAAATCAATAAATCAATACAGTATATCTGAACTGGTTTACAGACGCGTTTTAAAAGAGTGAGAAATGCCAGTGGAATCTAAACCGACAATGATGCATTTGACTCATTACATCTAACTTGTATGTATGTTGATGGGGTTCAAATGATGTGTGTGGAAGCAGATCTAAATATGGGATCAGGGGGCAGAAAATGTCCGGGAAGCACTGAGCAAGTTAATGGGTTGACTCGAGTTCTCACCAGCTGTGTCTTGCACCAGGTGATGCAGTTGCTAGGGATGTTGCAGTAGTTGCACCCCCCGGGGATTTTCACCCTGGCCCCCGTCTGGCACTGCCTCTGGTGCTCGGGGGTCAGTACCTTCAGCAGGCATTCTGAGAAATACTGCTCTGAGCCCACCTTCACATAAATCCTAACACAACATCACACCGAGGTCACACACGTGAACATGAACGGTCTTTACAATGGACAATAGTATGAAATAAAACGTACCAAAGACAATGAAATGAAATACATACATACTGCATATCTGTATTAAAGACTAAATTAATCGTTTGTAGTCAAAGAAACTTACTTTGAAACTAACAGGCTAATTATGTGACAAGCCAGTGACCATCATGTAGCCTACATTTTGACGCAAGCAGAATTTTTTTTTCAGTAAATAAAAAAAAACACTGGGCTTTTCAAATCCCTACATAAATGTTGACCATATGACTGCAAAAAGGGAATACCGTAAATGATTGTCATTACATCACATCTTACCCCTCGTAGTGGCCTGCCAAGGGGAGGGGAACTCTGCCTCCTCGGTCGAGTGCGTTGGTGATGTTGACTATTTCCAGCACCGTCGTTTTCCACAGCTTCTGCAGGTCCTGCTTTATCTCATCCTGGACGTTAGAGGGCAGCACCTTCTCGATCTCTCTCAGCTTGAGGAAGACCTCTGCTTGGTAGGGCAGCGTGCTTTCTAGGGACAACACACGGGGCCACAAATAAACAGCTCGCGTCAGTGTTCGCTTGGGGCTCGATGTCTCGTAGCCTACCTATTTGTCCCTTTCATATAAGCCATTTTTCTCTCTTCAATTAAAAACCACTGTACCACACATACATATATAGTTCTTAACAAATACATAGGCCTACCTGCAAAGGCTTGAATTATTAGTTTCTCCTTGGTTGTTTCGTAAGTCCTTTTATTAATGGCATAAATCTGTAAAACACAAGTCAATAGATGAAAACATCATTTGTAAACAATAAATGGAATTACATTAAAGTTTTCAAATATCACTTATGCGACTGAATGAATATGTACTTTTTTGTACAGTATATTCAATACATTTGCATTCTTTTAGACATTATTTAGAAATCAATGTACATCAAACATACAACACCCTTCATCTGACATGATCTAGCAACTGACAGATGAAACAGTACATTCATATGGATACCTCAATAATGCTCTTCCCCGCAGCTGTGGGCGTGCCGTAGAGGAAGCCGTTATCATACGGGTGTCTTTGGGTGAGGCGAAGCCACTCGGGGAGGTCGGGGGAGTACTGCAGGTTGCACTTAAACACCATGGGGTCATTATACAGGATGCCAGCTTTGTAGGGTTTAGGAAGAGACCAAACGTGGGGAAACTCATGTTATGTGGATAATGTGTAGTTGTGTAATAACGGACAGTAATGGAATGAATGCAGAAGGAGATTCTTACTGAGGACTGACAAGGGTTGAAAGTCATTTTGAAACGTCTCCCTCATCAGCTCATGAGTAAATAACTTTCCCACAGGAATGTTGAATTTGATATCCGCATTGGCCCCCAAAGAACTGATTGCGCATACTGTGTTGATATAAAACATACGAACATACGATTATTATCATATACCACACACACACACACACACACACACACACACACACACACACACACACACACACACACACACACACACACACAAACAACAACAACTTGACTTGAAGTGACTACGGTGTGATCATATCTGAAGATATTTCCATAAAATATAAACAGTTACAGTTACAGTGAATCAACAAATAAAGAAGAGCGTATTAACTTGCCTGCTAAGAAAAAGACCCAGCTCCGCTTCATTGCCATTTTGTTTTCACATCTGATTGACAGCAGCAAGTGGACAGGCCCACAGCCCTCCAGTGCTATCTTTAACCCAGTCGCCAAATAACGAGTAGGCTGTGTGTGTGTGTGTGTGTGTGTGTGTGTGTGTGTGTGTGTGTGTGTGTGTGTGTGTGTGTGTGTGTGTGTGTGCGTGTGTGTGCGTGCTCTTCCATTTAATTGGGTGGGAAAGCTTTTCAATTCTCATTACCATCATGCTTATTAGGCCTTTCTATTCAACATGATGTCTATATTAGGGGATGCTTTGTGGTGTAATTTAGGCAGTGACTGATTTGGGTGAATAATAAATGTATTAATATACAGTATATGTAAATCCATTTATTTGTTACAATATCACTAGAGTTAAAAATGCTGCATAATTTGTATCCCTAACTATGAATTGTATCCCTAACTATGTTATATTGTACGATTTAAATAATATTCCCATAGGCAAATAAATCACATGGTTGATGCATATGCTGTATGGTTGATGTCTGTGTGTCAATTCTAAAGTGAAAAATCTTTATACACAATTTATGTCATACGCAAATAACATAAATAGGCCTATTAGATGGGGAAAACAGAGAAACTACGCAGGTAAAATAAACTAAATATCAAGAATTGTAATATGATAACTAAACATTACAGACGGACAGCAGCAAGCAGAGGATGCAGGAAGCGACAACATGGCCTACACAATAACGGATGTGCTATTGGCCGAATAGGTTCGACGTTGTTTATCCTCCGGGTCCTAACGCTAACCCCAGCAATTAACAGCTTAGTTTACACTTCATTAATAGACATCACATTATCATTGTATCCAAGTAGTTTAACATATTTCTGCTTTGATGATAAAATATATATATACGCTCACGTAGGCTAATGTCCAACTACATTATTTAAGAATGATCTGCCTCTGTTTACTGGGATCGTTTAGCATCTAGGGTAGGGATAAGCATAGTGCTTGCGTATCAATTCAGTTCGTGAGTAGGCTACATCAATATTTATGTCCGCACATAGTCATTTCACACACCTTTCCATTAGTAAAGGAAACTATTGCATTTGCCTCCAGATGGGAAAGACCAGGAAGAGACTAGCACTAGGACCCGTGGGCTCCCCGGTCCGCGCAGCAGCCTCCCTCTACGCGGAGGACCAGAAATCTGCAGTTCAGAGAATGAAGAGATCAAAATGATGCTTCCTTCTAAAAAGGGATTAAACGTAAGCAATCTGTCGTCAGTGCTAAATCCGTAGCTTATTACTTAGTGTGCTAGTTTTCTACACCAGTGTGTTTATGCGTAGTACAGATACGTCCCGTTTTTGTCGAGAAGGATAGGGATTTTTTGCATTATAATTGCAAGCGGGCTACTGACAGATGCATCGTGCTCACATTTTCAATTGCATTGAAATACAGTTGTGTCGGATGCTAGCTCGGCCTTTAAACGATCTGTTGTTTTGCTTTTTTCTCTCCCCCATCTGCCGCTACCAAACCTCCCCAGGATTGACCGCCGGGTTTTGAGATCACCAAGATTTGTTTTTGCACTGGGAAGGAGAAGGGAGACATGCTGTTGGCGAGCATCCGTTGCGACGCCTGACCGACCATGATGAAGACGGAGCCCACATCCAAGAGCACTGGCTCTGGATCCACGCTAAGGAGCCCATCCCCGCACCGTAACGCGTACGAAGCCGGGATGCAGGCCCTCAAGCCCGTGAAAGACAACAACGCCGCGAACGGAGACCTGCAGGAAGGCCCGCGGGGACGCAGGTATGGCTCCAACGTCCACCGTATTAAAAACATGTTCCAGCAGATGCAGACCACGTCGCCCTGCGCCGACGGCGAGGGCGGCGAGGTGGAGGACGTGGACAACGACGACAAATCGGTGCGTTTGTCCCTACCTCGAGCCGGTAGCTTGAACGAGAACGTGGACCATAGTGCACTTTTGAAATTAGGATCCACAGTCTCCGACCGCGTTAGTAAATTAGACCCCAAAGCGGAAAATGGGCAGCAGCCGCAGCGAGCGTCGTCGCCCAGCTACTCCAAGCTGCAGGAGACGCGGCGGATATTTGAGCAACAGCAGGAAAGGCAGCAGGAGAAACTGGCGACCACACGGGTGTTGCTGAAGACGGACAAGGCCTCGGGCTTCCAGGACGGCCGACTGGATGCAATGTCCCGCTTCAATGGCAGTACGGAGTCCCTAGACAGCCTTGACACCAGCGAGGCCGTGTCCCCCACAGTCAGCCAGCTGAGCGCGGTGTTCGAACGAGCCGCTGAGCTCCGAAGCAACCTGCACCGCCTGTCCTCCACGCCACCCCTACCTTCCCGTGGGATGAGCACTAAAGTGGGTGTGCTGAACTCCAAAATCATCACCAAGAGGGCCAGGGCTCTCCCGGTCAGCAACCACGAGGACGAGGGCCGCGGTCATAAGGACCAAGAGGGGGGCCTGCCCAGGAGCCCCAGGGGAAGGACCACTACCACCACACGGTCGCCCCCCACCTCCGACAGCCTCAACGGGGGTCAAAATGGTGCTGAACTCTCTGCTCACCACCACCATCACCACCACCACCACCATAACGCAGGGGAACCAAACGACCAGAAGAACCAAAAGACTGTCTCGGATGCGGGGGTCGAGGCCAAGAGCAGCGACGTGAAGCCCAACAACAAGTGTTCTGAGGGTCAGGACCCCGGGAGCAGCCCTCCACACGGGGACACCCACGCCTCCATGGGGAACGGGGACACCACCAGCCGGCAGCAGCGGCAAAGCTCCCCAAAGGGGGGCTTCGGCGAGGATGGTGGGTCAAAGGTGGAGGGCGAAGGGAGAACCAGGAATGAGGAGCAGTCAGGCCGCGAGTCGGTGGATATCAGCGACTACAGCATGGTGGGGGAGAAGTACGGCGGTAGCCAGGTGGATGAGGAGGAGGAGGGGGAGGAGGAAGACGAGGAGGAGGAGGAGGAGGAGGAGGAGGAAGAGGATGACAGCTACGAACCCGAGTCCAGCTGCGTGGAGATCACAGGGTTGCCCGAGGAGGAAGATCCGCCCTCCGCTCGGAAGATTCGCTTCAGCGTCGACCCTATTAAGGTGAAGAGAGACACACACACACACACACACACACACACACCCTGCACGCTCATTGCATATGTCCATCTAAAGTTAGACTTGGGCATTCCCTGTTGTGTAATGGTCAATTAAAACACACAGAGGAATTATAGCAGCAATGGTAAACAGATGTTTTTATTTATTCTCAGTGTGTGAAAAGTTCCTTCCACAGGGTCTCAGGTAGTTGGATATAGGCTACTGTAAGAGTGAATTAGATTTGTCTTGAGAGCCAGAGATGTCTTTTTTTCTTCTTTTGTATATAATGCGTCACATAATTTGTAGGCAGTGTTAACTATTCTCGTACTAGCAACCGTAGAAGATGGTGACAATGGTGTGCGCTCATAGGCTGTTTTAACACCCTATTGTTCGTTAATTAAAGGGGAACTTTTGTATAATTTCAATGTGGGTAGTAGTATGCAAATGAACAACGTTTACCTTTCCTCCATGTTACCTGCACCCAGATCTCCCCGCTACTTTTGTCCGCCGGATGTCGTGACGTGATTCTCACCCCGAGTCTTTCTATGGCTCCACTTCGATGCCGTCACAGCTTTTAATCAGACGTCTACACACATCATTATTTCACAGGCTTTCCCCTCCCCCCCCATCCACAGTTAGGCTAACCGCGTGCATTCCCCCCATGCCTCACACAAGGCCCTGAAAACACTGCTGTGTCCAATACTTATCTAAAAATGCAGTGGGAGCTGCTCTGCCTGTAAATAATTGTTGGGGGAGAAACAAAGAAAAGACGTTCATTCCTGTTTGCGAGAAATGCAACAGGCCCTTAGCCAATTACTGCACAGCTTTGGATAGCATTTAGACTGCTGCTGGGAACGAAAGAGACCTATGACCGGTAGAGAAGTGAGATTGATGGTTTTTTTTGTAGTTGCTGATTACACACACACACAAAAGCCAAAGATACAGCGATGCCCATGGAGAGAAAAAAATGGGCTTGGTGTGAGCTAAAGTGAAAGAGAAAGAGAAGGTTAGAGTTGATGCAGAAAGCCTCTTCTCCGTGTCTGGGTCCGGGTGTAATGATCCAGAGACGAGCCTCAGACCCCCAAGGCTCAGCATTGCCGTTAATCCTACTCTGCCTTGGGCTCCAGTCCGCAAAGACGAAACAGGGACTCTCTACAGCGGTTCCCTGACACTCTGCATCACACACATGCACAACACTTAACACTTCCTCATGCAGAAAAGCCATCTCCATGACGGAGGCTCCGTGGCTTGTGTCAGTGGCGATGGCTCAAGTTGCATTGTCGTGTCGTCCTCTCTCCTCGCCAGCGCACACGTCGATGAAGTGCAGGGTCAGAGCGTATCAAACTCGCTACCTAGATGCCAGGCGGAGGAGTCGTTATTATTTCAGCCATGCTGAGTCGACATATGGGACCCCTGGTGGATTTAACGCTCAAAGCTTGGCGTGCCTTTTTTGACAATCAATCCCCCACCGCCCCCAATACGTGACGGCAAGGCGGACATAACTCTCCTGTATGTCTTTGGTATCCATCATTCTGCAGTGCTAATCGTTGGCCGTCAAGTGGAACACGAGGGAGTGGCTGCGGCTCAGAGAGGGCACTGAAGCGCGGCCGTGTTTGGTGGTTAAAAACTCAAAAGAACCAACGATCTGAAGCCGGCACGGCTGTCTCTGACAGAAGTTGCTGTTTTTGTTACTTTAAATCAGAGAATGTCATCCTACTTAGTGCTTCACGCTGCACATCAGTGAGTCTTTTGTTCGGGAGATTGATGTCATTGTGATGATCACGCGTGAGGGGGGGCGGCGGCGGCATGATGTCCACAAGAGCTGACCCTCGTCATGGAGTTCAAATGTCAAACCAAAAGCAGCAGGGGGCGGGGGGGGCCAGGGACTTTCTCCTCCCCCACAAACAGGAAATGCCATTTTTAGTGCATATCTTTGCTTGTGTTGTGTTATGCTCTTGGGCCACAATTATGGCCCAGTTGCGGTGCTTGCACAATTCTGTGACATTTATGTAGCGTTCACATCGATGTGCAGCAGCCACAACACGCACACGCACACGCACACCCCTCCTCCTTAACTGACACTGAAAACAGCCAGTGCAACTGCAAGGCTGAGACAGAATTCACACTAGTCGCTTTGTTCGACACCCTCTTTCGCTCATTCTGTCTCTCTCTTTCTCTCGTGTCCTCTCTCACCCTCCTCTGTTTGTCACCAGTCTCCTACTGTTGGTAAAAATAGCCACGCAGTATGTTTGCTACAGACGTCCCCATGCCTTTCCAGGGCTGCCGCGCTCCCTGTTGAACGCAGGAAGTCACGTCTCGTCGTGTGCTGCTTTCCACTATTCCAATGTTTTTGTTCGACTAGCAGTTGAGAGGTACTGGGTTGGACTCCCCTCATCCCCAGCTGACCTGTAGTAGGTATCCTTGAGCAAGATGTCTAAATCCTACCTGCTCCTTCATAACACGTATCTGAATTACAGATTAATAAATTTTTTTGTGGCATGGCTAACGGATCATTTTACTCGAAGATCACGTGCTACGATGCAAGCAGCCTTGCATGGTTTCAGCATGCAAGCACCCTCCTCTTCAATCTCCACCTCTCTCTCTCTCTCTCTCTCTCTCTCTCTCTCTCTCTCTCTCTGTGTATTCTGCTGCCTGTACAACTCTGACACACACGGCGAGACCTCAGCCGGCCTATGATATTCTTTCCCTTTCTAACCACCCCGGTATCATAATAACCACAGAGGCTTATGGACAGCGTAAACACCCCGTTGTCACCCCCACACCTGGAGAAGCACAGGACACCTCGTCCTCCATGCACACTCGACAACATTACAAGTCGGTATGTCAGCGGTCCCGACCGGACTCTATTTCATTTCACTACTATTTCATTATCCAGTGTGAGATGTGGAGAGGGAGACCAGACAGATTATCGTGCAAGGTCACTCTGTCCCCCCCCCCCCCCCCCAGCAGTGCTGGTCTGGTAAGGGAACTGAGTACATGTGATGTCCCCCCGCCCCAGCCTACGCGTTCAGGTTACTGCGACAAAACCGGTTACGCAACGTCCTGCTTTCAACAGTGCGATTATAATGTCTGTCTGTCACCAGCCGCCAATCACCTTGGTGCGCTGAATGGTAAAAAACACTTGTTATTGGGTGGATTGGTGTCAGACGGCGGCTACTGATGTGTCTTGGCATCCTCCTTCGGGCTTGGTAGTTTTTCTCGTCTTCTCTGGCCCTATCAAACACTGTAGTGTCTGTAGTGTTCGACAAATGTCTTTAAAGCTCCCCCGCCCCCCCTCTTTCTACATACGCTGCTGTAGCCGTCCCTGGGGTCAACACTTAAGCTTAAAATCGCTCCTGACCAATCATGCCTGCCAAAATAGAAAATGCTCTGGTGCTCTGCAAGCGTGACCGCGGTGAAGCCAGCCGTAGTGGCCGGAGACGAGCAGCAGGGCAGTGGCAGCCGTGTGGCTACATGCAGTTACGTGGCACATCTGGGGTCGAGATCATTTCCCGGTTTAGCACAGTTTTGAAGCAATTATTACGACCGTGGCCTCGAACCTGCGCCGATGGTGATTGGTTAAGCTAAAGTGCTAGGGTTGCTGAAGGAAAGTTTCTGTTTTTCTTTTGAATTGGTATGGCCATCGGAAATTGTTTGGTTGTCTCATTTTCCACTTGATACACGCTGGTCTGGAACTGTAGTTCTGCACGTGTACTGCTGAGCAGTTATCTGGGGTCATATCTCATCTTTCCCTCGAACAGACAGAAGCTCTATCTCACCTCAAACTCCTGCCAGTTTTACGCTTATGTGATAAATCTCAAACGTGAACTATAACTGGAGCAGACTTTGGTTTAGCAGAAACAGGAAGCAATCTAAATCAAAGTCCTCCAGTCTTTATCGAGGAGACTGACAAATGATGATGAGATTAGGAACTCGAATGCAACACAGAAAACGTAACTATACACGAAAGCTGTAAAACCTGACACAAAAAACCAGGCCATGATGATGACGACGACGATGATGATGATTACGACCATAGTGTGTGGTAGGGTGCTCTGCAGGAAAGACTGTGTGGTGTAAGAGAATACAACCGCTTCCACCTCCACACATCCTATTGGCCCAATCCAAAATTAGAACCGCTTTTTTTATTTATTTTTGAATAATCGGGCAAGAAAGGAATCGTGCATCTGAGGGGCAACAGCTGGACTCAGTCCAGAGGTGTAAGCGTCATAGCAGCTAGCTACAAAAAAACAACAACACTGCTCCCATGGCGTTAGCAAAACCACACGCTAGACAACTCCACCACGCTGGAACCAGACTGTAATAGAAGACAGGCCCTGAGAGAGAGTGTGAGAGAGAGAGAGAAAGAGAGGGAGAAAAAGAGAAACCTTGTCATTTAGCGCTCTCCAACCACTCACAACAACCGTTTTATTTATTTTTAAATGGTGGTTGTCACGTAAGGCTCGCTACAATGCATGTGAGCTCGCAAACCGACAAGCTTGTAAGATGGGTCAGTCTTGGTAGTTGGATGCCCACAGAGCTTTTTGTAGGACACCCCAGGGAGGGAGGGAGGGAGGGCCGGGAGTTTCCTGGCCATCTGTTATCCACTGTGACCTACTATCTGCCACAACTGGAGCAGGCGTCCAACCCTGCACCCTGCACAGTCCCACCCACTCCACCCACCTACTCAACCCACCCACTCAACCCACCCCTGCTTTTAATCCCAATGTTTGTCTCCTCTTCCAAGGGAAAGGCGCACAACACGACAATCACACTCACTCGCTGTGGCTGTGGGTGTGTTTCCTCAGCGTTGAGAGTTCAACCTCGTTCTGAGCATGCTCAGTGTGCTCGGGTTCTTCTTGGCTAGAGCAGACAAGGTGTTGGTGGATGTGTGAGGGGTGCGGGGGAGGGTGTTAGTTAGGGTGTAAAGTAACGCAGTGAAAGTCAATGCTATGTCAAAGACATAGTGCGGCTGCAGCCTTCATTAAGGCGATCATGTCTGGTTTCGCTTCCCCATAGCCTACGTATGTGTGAACTTAAGTTAGGGTGTGTAAAAACACAACAGCCATACAAGGACCTTGCTTTGCTATTGGCCGTAATTTGCACATCCTCTGGAGCAGTGAGGTCACAAATTGAGGGCCTGAAGACTCGCGGGCCGCCATCAGCTGTCGCCTCTCTACCAGCTGTAGCCTCTCCACCAGCTGTAGCCTCTCTACCAGCTGTAGCCTCTCTACCAGCTGTAGCCTCTCCACCAGCTGTAGCCTCTCCACCAGCTGTAGCCTCTCCATCAGCTGTAGCCTCTCCACCAGCTGTAGCCTCTCCACCAGCTGTAGCCTCTCCACCAGCTGTAGCCTCTCCACCAGCTGTAGCCTCTCCACCAGCTGTAGCCTCTCCACCAGCTGTAGCCTCTCCACCAGCTGTAGCCTCTCCACCAGCTGTAGCCTCTCCATCAGCTGTAGCCTCTCCATCTTTAAAACCCAAGACAGGTTGCAGCATGATAGCTTCACCAAG
>OOFB01037258.1:38521-53000 GCA_900323305.1 Trachyrincus murrayi
CCCCCCCCCCCCCCCCTCCCCCAACCCCCCCCCCCCCCCCCCCTCTGTGTGTAGCACATGGGAACACTGCCAGGGTCACCCCTGTTTTCAATCCGCACACACACTTTAAAGTGAAATTGGGTCTTACTTGTGTCAACTGTCATACCGGTATGTTTGTATAGTCCAGATGAAAACTGGAATATTTTAAACGACGCTTGATGTTTGAGATGTAGTGAAAGATACAACGGCGTTAATGAAGATAACAAAAAAAAAAACGGAACAAAAGCAATGCAGTGAAGGAGAAAAGGATATACAGTATGTTGTGAGAAATATATCCGGGTAACCGAGAAACAGTGTTAGGGATAATGGGAGTTAAAAAAAAAAAATAATAATCGGCATGAGTATTTTCATAATATTAAGGCTTGTACAGGGCACATGCTTTGCATTGTATGTTTTGTGGAATAAATGGTCAACAGTGATGTTAAAGCTGGGTGGTTTTTATTTACACGTAATACTTTGACATTTTAAACTGCTAGAACTCTTGGATGCTGCTGATTTCTCTGATAATGCGTTAAAGGCGATACAGAATGTATGCAACTGTGTATCCTGAACAACTTCTATGTAAAGCTCTTCAAAAACAAATCACATGCTTGAAAGTATGCAAGCTGCAAGTAGCAGGTTATCTTTTACATCGGGCCCTAACGAGCACGAGCGGCGCTCGTTAAATGCATTCGAACGTGAAAACGTTCTACCATCCTCGTTTTTCCCCGTCAACTGGTGCATTTCTCGCCCGGAAGGCAATGACTAGGTTCCCCAAGAAATAAACAAAAGTACAAAACAAATAATAATAACGTTCGAATCACGAGTGCATTTTCTGTTGGTGTCTCCTGAGGTGGTAGTTCCGCGAGAAGCTCTTCCCGCACTCCCCGCATTTAAACATCCTCTGGCCCAGATGCAGCATCTGGTGGGCGCGGAGGCTCTGCGGGCGGCTGAAGCTCTTGAAGCACTCGGGGCAGCTGTGCGGCCGCACGCCCGTGTGCTTCCGCTCGTGTCGCTTCAGGTCCCCCGACTGGCGGAAGCTCTCGCCGCAGTGGGTGCACAGGTACGGCTTCTCCCCGGTGTGCGTGCGCAGGTGCACGTTCAGCTGGCCCATGTGCACGAAGGTCTTGTGGCAGTGCGGGCAGCTGTGCGGCCGCACGCCCGTGTGCACGCGCTGGTGCTGCTTGAGGCTGTAGTGGTTGGTGAACCCCTTGCCGCAGTCCGTGCACAGGTACAGGATCACTTGCTGGAAGCAGCGGTGCGCTGTGTAATTTTTCACGCTGCTGTATTTCTTCCCGCACTTGGGGCAAACGCGAGCCCCTTCTGCCACGTCCTCGTCCTCGTCCCCGTCTTCCGGCCCGTCCGCGAGCCGCTCAGACTCGGAGAGCGACAGGTACTCGACGGGGTGGTGTCTGCGCACGTGCTTGCGCAGGTAGCTGCGGATGGTGAAGGAGAACGGGCAGTAGGCGCAGGAGAAGATCTCCGACGTGCAGTGGTGCTTGTCGCAGCTCTTGATCTTCTGGTGCTGCTTCAGGTTGAACAGCTTGCCGAAGGCCTTGCCGCAGACGTCGCACGTGTACGACTTGGTGTCCATGTGCGCCGTCCTCTCGTGCCGCTTGAGGAAGCCGGCCTTCTTGAAGGTGGCGTTGCAGTGGGCGCACTTGTGTGGCGCCGTGGAGCAAGGGTGCTCCTTTAGCGCTTCGTCGGATTCGTATTTTTGTTTACAGTGCGCGCAGCTGTACGTGCTGCCGTTGGCCGACGTTCTTGCTCGGTCTTCTTGAGCAGACGCGCCGACGTCCGACTCCTCTCTGCTCTCCGGAAGGATTCGTGCCGGGCTCTGAGTCTTCCTCTTGTTGACGGGAGTCCTTCGCCTGGGAGCTATGAGCTTTGTTATGGCGGCGATTCTCGAGCGAACCCCGAGACGCTGCGGCCTCTGGTACGCTGGTTCTTTGGGAGGTTCTGGTATTTCGGGCGCCGAGGGTTCTACGATGAAGTCCAGGTCTTCCGTATCCTGATCCTGGGAATCGTCCGCGGACGGGTCAGAACTCTCTTCTCCGTCTTCCTCCGTGAGGGCTGCGCCTGCCTTCTCGCTCTCCTTGTCCTTCTCCTTCTCCTTGGCTTGGTGAGACTTGAGATGCCTGGTGAGGTCGCTGTGCTGGCTGAAGGTCTTCCTGCACAACGTGCACACGTAGGGCCGCAGGTTGCTGTGGACGCGCGTCTTGTGCTTCTCCAGGTAGTGCCCGTTTGAGAAGCTCTTGTCGCATTGGACGCACGTGTTCGGTTTCTTCTCTGGCGCGGTTCCCTTGGCCTCCTCTAGAGGGCGACTTTCTTCGGCGGGCGCGCGCTCGGCGACCGTCGCTTCTTCCGCCCCCGGTGGTTCCCGGGAGGTGGCGACCGCCTCACCGCTGCTGCTGGCGTCCGGTAGCGACGGCGTTTGCAGCGAGCTCCCTGTCTCCGTTTCGGTCTCCGTCTCCTGACGGCAGCCTTGGTTCTGGTCGGACGACGCCTCGCTCGAGGCCTGCTTCTTGTGCACCAGCTGGTGCCTGAGCAAGCCCGACGCCTGGCTGAAGCTGCGGCGGCACTGGGGGCAGCAGTAGGGCCGCTTGTTGGAGTGCACCGAGAGCATGTGCCGCTTGAGGTGATGCGTGTGTTTGAAGATCTTGCCGCACTCCGGGCACGTTTTGGCCTCGAAGGCGTCCAGCACCAGCAAGGAGTCGACCGGGTTGGGGGCGACGGCGGCGGCGTCCTCCTCGGGAGCGTAGTTCTGGTTCTGGGGTTCGGTGTCCTCGGCGCCGGGCGTGGCGCATTCCCTCTTGGGCTGCGTGTGGAAGTGCTCGGCGTGGCGCTGGCGGTACGTCTCCGTGGTGAAGGACAGCGGGCAGTGGGCGCAGAGGAAGACCTGCGACGCCATGCCCAGGTTACTCTCTAGAGGAGGAACAAAAAGGAAACAGTAAGTCACGGGCACATCCGTGGTACTTCCTCCGGCGAGGCTCAAGCTGAAGAACGCAAAGAAATAAATTAATCTGATGATTCATTTTACATGTATTGAAAACACCACATAATACTACAGCACGCATAAAGGATCTGAAAATCAAATATGGCCATTCAGTTTCAGTTTCATTTTTGGAGGAGGGGATGTATCTCTGACCACATGTGTTTCAATAAGAGTGATTATATAGAGCCCCCTCACCTATGGGAGGGAGCTTCATGAGCCATATATGGCTCCAGGCCTCGCTGAGGCGGCTCAGGAGCCCCCCGCTGGGCCACACCACCAGCTCGTCCCCCGGGTGGATGGTACGGCAGCAGTGGAACAGAATGCTGCCCTTGTACTGGACGGCCAGCAGGTTGGTCTCCTCTTGGTTACGGGCACAGTTCACATACCTATTTGTAACAAAAAATAATCATAATAATAAAGTATGTAAGTACAGAGACTGAGGATGAGCAGAAAGGGGAAGCCTCTTCCTGTAGCTTAAAGACGTTCTACCAGTGCCAACTTTATTTGGAGTTTCTGGCATTGAATTGAAGCAAGTGAATAATTTAAGTTGGTCTAAATAAATTACACGTGAAACACGTCATCTGGTGGACAAAAGTAGCGGGGAGTATCTGGGTGCAGGCAACATGGAGGAAAGGTAAACATTGTTCATTTGCATATACTACCCACATTTAAATGATACAAAGCCGGTTGAAAAGCGGTTCCCCTTTAATGAATAGAATGTATTTAACTTCATATGAATACAATGTAGGCTATTTTGCCTTTATATGAATGGAGTGTATTCTGTCGCCAGCTATGCCAGCAGAATGTGTACAGTGCTCACCTCATCCAGTTCGAGTGTGTTTCTCTCGCAGCATCAATGTAGTCGTAGTCATCATTTACTTTGTATATCTAGAGAAATCAGAAAACAAGTGACTACTAACACAGTCACCCCACGACATGTATTACACAGGAGTAGAACAGCTTTTAAAGCTATCATGACATTAAAAATGTACTTTTTCATGTTGGTCATAAAGGTAAGCCACCCACTATGTACAATCAAACCCTGAATGAACCAATCACATCGCTCCTCTATTAAGTCCCACCCCTAATCTCCTGCTTCACATGGAAAAGACCATATTGCCACATTACGGAAGTGAGATCAAACACGGTTTATAGGGCTGAACGATATGGTACAAAATTATTTAGACAGATATTGCGATTGCGATATGATTCACTATTAGTGGGAATGATCATTTTTGCATCACAACTTTCATTTTCACTGAAAAAACGATCATGATGTGACATTTGTTGGGGTCTGTACCAAACAAGCATGTTTTCTTACATCTGGAGAAAGAAATGTGTAGGCCAGGGCATCTCTGCAGCGCTACAGTACTTAATTTATAATAGTATTATAAATTCACATTTACACATTTTACCCTTATCAAAAAATTGCAGCTCCGATTTGGATATTGCACTTGGCCATATTACGATTTCGATAATATTTGGATTCATTGTTCAGCCCTACAGGTTCATGTTTGTTTTCCATTTACAGATGGTCAAGCTTACCTCCCAGGAGAATCTGCTTGCCACTGCATCATTCCTGGAGGTCACTTCCCCTTCATAGGGCCCAAAATGCATTCCGGGCGTCACTGCTGGCCCCTGGTTCATGACCCCGAGGCCCGTGTTCGGAATACTGGACCTCCCTATCATCAGCCCATGGGGGAGAGACAGGAGCGCCCTCTGAGGCACGGCCATGTTGGTCGGGGAGTCGAGGATAAACGATGGGCCGGTGATGCATACGCTGCTTTGCTCTTGGAACAGAGACCGGCATTCATCGCAATCTGTAAAAAAAACAAAAATAACAGTTGGAACCCACAAATCACAATCACAGAAACGGATTGTTCGACCATAATCTCCTGTAGGAAACTAGTGTCAATCGATCAGGGGAAAATAAAAGTAAGCAATGCGCTTACAAAAGCCATCATCAAATTCAGCATCTTCTCCTTGCACCATTGTGTCCAGCAACTTCTGCATAGGGGTTTCTGTTGGTTCTGACACTTGAAGCACTGCAATATTAAAAACACATACGTGTTAGGGAGAATTGGCTGAGAACCAATTGTAAAGATTAGATGATGTCCCCAACAGTAAAGGTTAGTGAATGCCTTACCCGAAGAGGAGTCACCATTAGGCAGTAAACACTCCTCAATAATGATGACATTGTCGGTTGTTTCGACCCACTCCACGACATCCCCTCTGTCCGACATGAGTAGTCTGTGGTCGTAAACAAACCAAAAAAATGTATATGCCCGTTTTCGTAAATCATGTCAATGTGATCAGTGAATGGCAAAACCCCCACGCTATCGTGTTAGGTGGCTTAGCCTACTTAAACTAATACATCGTGCAGTTAATGTAATGGTGAGGACTCACGTTGGAGAATCAGATCCTAGTGGTTAAAGGTGACAGGTTATCAGAGGCCACATGCATACTTCGGAACTGGCTAGCAGGGACACTGATGTTATTTCTGTCATGCTTCTATCGTTTCCGACATCCCGCACTCCGCTTATTGGCTAGTCGCGTTGGCTGGTGTGTGTCATTGGATCTAACGCAATCACTATAGACTCAACTGGCAAGTTCAAATCTCTCACAAAACAGCCAAATTGTGCACTTGAGTAGTCTACAAAATAGCCTTAAAATAAACAGTCAAGATCTGAACCCAGAAGTAAAACATTCACCTGCAAAACAAAGGCGCTCCGTGGCTATCACTTCCGGTTTATTTCAAAATAACTTCGTTGGTTGTTTAAATGTAGAACTAGGACGTGGGTTAATGGAACGCATCCATAAAGTGTACAATCGTGCAATGAAAAATAAACACGGAACGCAAAATATTAATTTATACTCTTTCAATAGATTATTTCCCAATCTTTGTGTATATCTTATGCGCTACTTGCACGCTGTGTATGGGCGCCGCTAGTGTAGTGGTATCATGCAAGATTCCCATTCTTGCGACCCGGGTTCGATTCCCGGGCGGCGCATGCTTTTGATCCTTCTTGCAACAATAAATACCACAGAGCTGCGCGGGTAGTGCTTTGACATTCCCGGACCATACGTAAAATCTTGCAACGGATATGACAGCCAAGGAGATGGATATCACGATGTATTTTATTGTATTAGTATTATATGTTCCTCAAATACTCCAGGCAATAGCAATGATGCATCTCTATGAAATGTTTTGTATGGGTCGATTGTATTGTATAATGAGGCACAGTTGACTAAAAATAAATACATTTCAGTTGTGTTACTGACATCAGATAAAAGTGTGTGATATACATATTATTTGGACATGGTCGATGCGTTGAGCATCAAATTCAGCTCTGTGTAACCTTACGTAGATTGCACATGTACATTAAGTTAATAAAAGATACTTTACTGACGAGATATTATCATTTATTTGGTTGCGTTCAGTGTATCTCATAGCAATTTGCGATCTAGATTGTGCCTTTTTCAGTACATCTATTAGTAGGCTACCCACCGTTGCTTGTTAGTTTGTGAGCTTTTGACTGGACAATCTGGACAACCGTGGCCACCAACTTCACCACTTCAACGTGGAGCACCGCAGTGAGTAACCCAATGGTCATTATTTTATGAGCTGGTTGAAGTGGTTTGGACTTGTTTGGGCTCTTCGCTTCAGGTGAGCCGCCTACGTGATTTTGTATTAACTGACTGAATTGACTGTAATTGAGCCATGATGGTGACACTTTATACTAATTATACAGATGGAAATGGTGCAAATCATGGCAGAATAACGACAAAGATGCACTAGGCCTATAAGTGTAGCCTACTGCTGGCTATTGGGGGAGTAATGGAACAAAAATAAACTATATGTACATATCTCTCTGAATTTGCTGTTGCTTTGGTGGAATAGAATAAGCAAAATAAGTATTTGCATAATTAGTGTATACTTTCATATCCCTATGAACGGGGAGAAGTGTTAACTTTCAGAAGTGACTGAGGCGATGCAGTCATCTAGAGGTCCTGGCAGTGACGGCTTGTGATCACCTCCTCCAGGAAAGCTAAACTCTAAACCGATAATAGTTCAGTAAATCTGTCTATAAAACCAGGATGGTGGCCAGGAACTGGTGGTATAGCCATTTGTCAAATACTGGTAGTTATTTGTAACTACAAAGTAGTTAACGGAAGTAAACTTAGTTTTTATCTTATGTTTTTTTGTACTTTTTTCCTATTTACTGGAAACTTGCTAGTGAGTGTACTAGAGTAGCTGGGTGTTTGGCCCACCAGATTTGAAGGAGTGGCTGGTGCTGAAGATCACTCTTCTGGTGAAGACGACCCCCCCCCCCCCCCCATCTATCCAGAATAAACCAATCTCAGCTGATCTGTATGAACTTAGTTGTCACTAATGCAATGGGATGGTGTAGTGGCTTGGCTGGTCCATTCCCAGCCCAACTTCATAATTGAGCCAGCTGCCAACCTTACCTGCTTCTTAAATGTATGACATGCATTTACTTGTACAAAGTGACTCGGTGATTGAATTCAGTCATAAAATCTCGTTGTACAAGTGTCTGCTGAATGACAAACGGTCATGTTCTTTAAACCCCTGGACCGCAGCCAGGATCTGTGGATGGGCCGAAAGCCCGGAGCAGGACAACGGCTTTAAGACCACAATGTGGACTTAAATGCTGGACTTAATCTTAATTGGTCTTGATTCGCATTTATTCAACCTGGCTAGTTTTGGCAAGTATGTTGCTTTTACATTGGCAACATCCGAAACACACTTGCTGCATACAGAATAAACTGGTACTTGACATGCCCAGAAGCTTGCAGTATATCTTGTTGACAATTCAACTCTACACATGTGCATCATTGCTCTTATGGCCACTGAATGAATATATGCTGCATATGTTTTTTCTACCCCACATATAGATTTTGCATGTTACGCAAATGCTTGCTTGCATCCTGTGTTTTGGTTCTGTATCTGTCCTATATTTCTGCCTCTTCTTGCGGTGACTCATGTCCTCCTGGGATGAATCTTTTTTTCTCTTTCAGATGAAGATGGAAGAGCAGATGGACTTGCAGGCCTGGTGCAGAGAACCAGGTGACGGCTGTGAATATTTGTCAATCTCTTTAAGGGATGCGAAATATAGCAAACTGCATTTGCACTATCCTTCCCGATCTTCCTAAAATGTCTGAAATGTATTTTTTTGTGAACATCTCGACCAACTTGTGTACTTTGTTAGAACACTAGTATTTAGATGCACTAATGCCTATGCACCTGGCAGCCACCTATTAAACGAAATCTTGTTGGTTTTTTAAAACTTGGTCATGCAGGAGTTTTTGTGGTTGCTCTAATATTGATTTAGTGCTTTGATTGTTCTCTGCCTCACCTACAAGTCTATACAATCATCTGCTAAATGTATTGTCTGAGTATAACCCCAGATGGTGAGGGCTGTCACTGCATTATGGGGTATTTGAATGTCATTCAAAATAATGAAATTCCCTCCTTGCGGTTGGTGGTCCAACACTGAGGTCTCTCCAGGGCTGGAGGGAGAAGACTCCATGCAGATCCCCAGACTGGCCTGGTGGTCCTGGAACAATGAGGGCTGCACATACCTTTACCCCAGGTCAGTACTCATCGGTTGGTTATGAGGGTTGGCAGCTATCATGGCCATATTGCTGTCTTGACATGGATATAAGCAGCTTTATATTCTGAAGATCGACACTTGTTGGTTTGAAACGTTTAAATTGTCAGTACCTTTTTCAATGTGTATATTTAACATGGTGGTTTATAAGCGGATTGTGCGGTAATCATAGTGTAGTTTACATTTGGTTATAAAAATAGTCTTCTAAATCCTCCAGCACAAACTTCATTTTTTGTTGGTGTTGCGTGACTCTACTACAGAGCAGGAGGACAGAGTTAACCCCAGAGGGTTAGGGTTCCTCTAGCCCTAACCCCCAACTTAACCACGTATAACCTAATACCTAAACTTGACCATCTCTTACCTAATACCTAAACTTGACCATCTCTTACCTAATGCCTAAACTTACCCGGCTTACCGTCTCCAACCTAAACTTGGCGATCTCTAAACTCAGTACCTCAACTTAACCGGCTGTTACTTAAACATAACCGTCTCTAATCAAAACAAATACTGAAACCCAACCCAATACCTATAAACGTAATCATCTCTAACCTAATAACCATCTGTAACCATGAACTAAAACCAGCCATGTCCTTTTGTCTCCCTCAAACATAACCACGCAGAGCTCCACAACCCAATACAAAACAGCAACAGCACTTCAGTTTGGTTTGTCAAGACAAACCACAGTATGTCACAACACAGTTTGGGGAAAGTATGTTCGGACCAATCTTTTCATTTGCTTTGTCTAGTCTTTTATTTCTGAATAGCATGTCTGAGCCCAGCTATTGTACTACACCCCCAGGGATATGGGGAACCCTCCTTTTAAGGGTTCTCTTCCCCACTGGGGTTTTGAGTTTTAATGAGGGCTTTAAATGCTTCAGATGATTTCTGTTGACATTTAATGGGTGTCGCTTCATAAATAAACATGATTTAAAATGTTATGCATTGTTTTGGGTTTGTGTAATTTGTGCTAGAACTCTAGGGACATGTGTTCATAGTGACACAATATCCAGGGAACTTGGATGTAGGCTATTTCTCGGGTGCGCCCATTGGAACGCCTTTATATTATGGAGCTATGAGTTGACATTTTTAGCATCTCTAGCTTGCCATTATAGACATTGTGTTCAATCGAATTAAGTGAATTAGACTTTCAGCTTAATTGGCCATCTTAGAAATTGTGACATACATTTTTTGTGAGTTTATATAGGTCCTACATGTGCGCAAGTGATGTAGGCTATGTATACCTTCCATGGATGTGTAAGAGCCATAGACCACGGTATGTAGGGAGATGCAAGGTTCTCCAGAGGTGTTGACCTGGTTCTGGGATGAGGTTGTATCTTGTGTGCAAATGTTGTAAATGCACAATGAATGAAGCAAATTAACAATGTGGCCCAGGCCAGTTTATAGGATAATTTATGTGCAAGTTTGTATTGTTCAATTTAGACTATACAATGCATAGTAGGGCCTACGTGGGGTAAACATTCAAGTGTCCTAGGATTTAGATCTTTACTAATTTACCGTTTTGCTAAATCTATCAGGTCTGCATAGTTGGATGAAGTCTATAGTCTGTACCCATGACGTGACCACGCCTGATTTCATTACATTTTGTAACTATGGCCGCGGGTGCATGGCAACCACATGACAACCGAGACAAACAGCTGAGCTCACATCGATCACAGCTATCAATAGCCCTAGACATTGATTTATTTAACAATTGCACCAACAAAAAAAAACCGTGCATCATGATCGAAATAAAGCGCTTAAAGTCTACAATATCCGGCCGGTTTCGGTGTCACATGAAGGGCGAAGAAGGATTCAATATTTGTGGAAAGTGCATGTCTTGTCGTTTCACTGCTAAACTCACGGACTCCACCAAGTGGTTGAGTCGCGCAGGGGACTCGACCAAGAGGACCTTTCTCAGCGGACTGCTGGCGCGCTGCAGAAGCGTCCCGGTCCTCGAAAGCATCAGGGATGTGTTGCAAGTGACGTTCGGGAAAGACTTCACGTACACCAGGTCAAAGAGGCCAAGCTTAGCAGACGACGTGATCACTCACAGTTCGGACCGAGCGCTTAATACGAAACTACTCGGCGCGGAGATGGCCGAAACATTGAATTGGTTCAGTTGCAGTCACGACTGGATTAAATCAAATTATCTGTTATCTGTCCTGTCGCTGTGTGACACGGGGCTACTGCGCATGCTCGCAAACCTGAACGACGTGCTTCTGGCGAGGGAGCAACGCGCATGTCTGGTCCAAAATGGTGAGATTCTGAGCCTATTGTAATTACTACAATCTACTACAATTTCTTTCGCACGTTTTCACTGTTTCCGTTAGTCTATATCATCATCATCATCATCATCATCATCATCATCATCATCATCATCATCATCTCCATCTCTAGACCTATCTCTCTCACTCACCCACCCCTTCACCAGAAAAAAATACCAATGAGTAAAGAAATAAAAATGTAACTAACCCTGTTTCTACTGTTTGTCCAGCCTTTAACAAAGAGGTGTCCTCCATCCCAGAATGTACTTCCTCCTTTTGCTCAGAAGATCCTCCGCACCTGGAGCTCCTCAAGCAAGCCAGCTCCTTGTTTGAGCCGGTGGACAAGAATGATACAAGAAAGAGACAAACTTGTCTTACCTCCACATTATGTGAGCAAACCACGATGCTGGATCTTTTAGTGTAGTTGAGCCAATATCTACCATTTTGACAAATTTAGACTACAACTTCATTACGTTATCCTAGTAATACCAGTTATCATCAACTGTCTATAATGTAAACTTTTAACTTTTCTACTACTCATATCGCCTATATATTCTTTTCTGTAGTATGTATTATTACATTTAGTTGAATCTCTCTTTTAATCCCATTATAATAGTACAGGAGAGTATACTCTCCTGTACTTTCTGCTGTGACACCCTAATATCCCACCTGGGATTAATAAAGTACGTTATCTTGTGCTATTTGTATCCATGTGGAATAACAATTGTATTTTACAATTGTATTTCCAGCCAGGAATAAGGGAGCTTGGTTCAGGAAGGAGGAGGCATGTGAGGACCAAGATACGGACGGTGAGGACCCTGCCTTAACGGTGGTCCCCCAGTCGTCTGCCTCCATGTCTGGGGTGAGCCGGCACCGGGACTTCCTACGCTGCCTCCCCGTCCACCTGGCCAAGATGATACTAGGTTAGCTTAAATATCTCACAAACATCTCACAGCGCCAGTCTTCAACACAAACGTGTGCTGTTACTTCCTAAAGATTATAACTCGACTGTTTTCTTATCGGTCTATCTATGGTGAGAATAATGTCATGTTTGTGTTGTGTTGTCAAATTCATTGTTTTGATTTATTTGCCCTGTGCGACTCGTACCCCTGTCACTACACAATAACCGCACACGTAGACCTACATCATTTTTAGAAACAAAACTCCTCAAACACACACACACACAACCCCCTGTGTGTTTGTGTGTGACACATGATACACGTGACATGTACTTGCGATGGCGAAGCAGCCATGCAGTATGGATTGCTCTCTTGGCTGGATCTAAAGAGGCCATTCACAAACCCTGTTGAACAGCAGTAAGCAACAGAGCCAGTCTACTGATGCCATGGGGATGTTACTCAATTAGACAAGAATTCCCTTGTTAAAAACCCCAACGCAAGCGGGTTGCCCTTGGATACACTGAGAACAACACCCTGCCTAGCAATCCGCTATCAGTGAACTGCAGCTAATAAGCAAGGCATGTGTTTGACAGGAAGTTTATTAAGGATTCATGAGGTCAGAACAAAAGTGGGGCACAATAGGGTTTTCACTTTTTGTCACCTCTGCAAATCGCTCCATTGTTTTAGGTGTTTGTACCGTATACACTAATTATGTATATTTGTGAATCAATGAAGATACGACATGTTAAATGACCAATTATACATACTAAATACAAAAATGAATAAAAAAAAGACTAGCAAAATACAGTATTGTTAAAAAGTTTCACACACTTCACAGACAAATTCTTTACACACAAATCATGTTTGCAATGTTGTCTTTTGTCTTAGGTCTTTTAGATAAGCCCGCATTGAGGTGCTGCAGAGATGTGTCCCAACACTGGCGGTACCTTGCAGAGGACCTCGTTTTAGATGAGAATGCCATAAAAGTGTTGAGAAACCAAGTTATGATCATGCAGGTATAGGTCCTTTTGATTATTTAATCAAATCTATATTTATACAGTAGTAATTATATGAAAAAAAACATTAGTATTGGTAAAGTTAGCATGATGTAAATGAAGTGCCATATCTTTTATTTTGAAAATAATATTACAAAATAATATCGTAAGTGTGTCATTATTTTCATCATATCCTGGTTGTCTGTCCTGCAGAGTAACCGTAATAAGAGAGTACTAAGCGATGTCTATGCCAGTGTTCTTGAAGTCCTCGTACCCATGGAAGCTGACGAGGACGGTGAAGTTTCCTCTGATAGCCAGAAGGTCAGTCCGCTTATACTTATACTTTCTAAGTATTACTGCGGTTACCTTAAATACTACTGAGCTAAGGGAAAGTTATGGTTGGCTGTTCCTGTGATTGGGTTTCGCAGGTGGAGCTTTTCGGAGGTGCCTATTCAGACGTGAGAACAAAGACGGTGCGAATGGAGGAGCGCAATGTTTACTGTGGCCTGTTCAGTGTCACTAAGCTTCTGGACAAGTCAGTAGTGTCTTGTTTTTAATCCAATTAATATAAGGGGCCACAAAATATGTATGGTAGACAGGAGCAAGTAATACAAACTAAAATGAGATAAGACAGGATATAGACAATATAAGATTCCTTCTTTAAGCCCCATAAGAGACATTTAGGTGTAAAATATAAAAATGCAGAAAGGAAAAATTACATAAGCAATATAAAGAAAATACAAAAATATACAGTCCAAAGTTACAAGAGGAGATATTTTATAATCAAGGAATAAAAACAACGCTGCATTTAGAACATTGCTTGTGTGATGAGGATTAACTACTTTTCTATATCGCAGCACAATACACGAGCACCGAATGACAGCTGGGGTTCTCTTGGTGATCGATTGGTTATGTGCATCACAGAGAGGATCCACATCGCGTCGTACATTACGGAGGGGGACCTCTAGTGGCCATCGGCTCCAACGACCGCGCTGTGCGTCTGCTGACCGTAGTGTCCAAGAAGGAAGCCGGCCCGGTGCTCAGGGGCCACGCGGGCAGTGTGCGCACGGTGCTCCTGTGTAAAGCCCGAGACCTGGTCATAAGTGCCGGATATGACCTCAGCATCAGGTGAGGTGGTGTGAGATGAGCAGCGGGATTTTGTGATTTTTGGATTATTGTTGGTGATAACTATACTTATAAATAGTATGATTATGAAATCAAATGTAATACATTGTTGTGTCTTCTGCATCCCGGCCCCCCATTAGAAATGTGTTAAAATGTAGATATTCTATGCTCATTCATTCATTCTTTTATGTATTTATGTATTTTGGTGTTCCCTCCCGCACACACGCAGGTGCTGGAGTGTAAAGACGAGTGTGTGTGTGGCGCTGTTGAGCGGGCACACTGGCACCATCAACTGTCTGGACGCCCACGGCGACCACCTCGTCTCCGGGGCCAAAGACTGCAGGGTCAAAGGTGAAACGCCTTACTCTTACATTTCTTCAAGGTGCTGTAGGTAAGCATCGAGAGTTGCAAAGAGAGAGCAGAATAGAGCAAGATTTGAGAGAAGAAACTAAACAACCCAAAAAACGTCCTGTCCCTCTGTGCTCCCTCCCTCCCTACGTTTCTCCGCCATTGAGAAGTGTTGCATTCACACACATGTGATTGACAGGCA
>OOFB01037258.1:53020-68061 GCA_900323305.1 Trachyrincus murrayi
ACTGTCTGGACGCCCACGGCGACCACCTCGTCTCCGGGGCCAAAGACTGCAGGGTCAAAGGTGAAACGCCTTACTCTTACATTTCTTCAAGGTGCTGTAGGTAAGCATCGAGAGTTGCAAAGAGAGAGCAGAAAAGAGCAGAATAGAGCAAGATTTGAGAGAAGAAACTAAACAACCCAAAAAACGTCCTGTCCCTCTCTGCTCCCTCCCTCCCTACGTTTCTCCGCCATTGAGAAGTGTTGCATTCACACACATGTGATTGACAGGCAAAGATGGATTCCCCGAACCAATCAGGGAACAGATGCCCTGATTAGCCGGGAGCGGTCTACAATCTAAATTGGCTCATACAGAGGCAGGCGCAGTCAACTCAAAACAGATATTCTCACAGCGCATTTCTCACATATAGCTGACGGATAGCTATACCATTTCTAACTAATCACACTCAAATAATAGCTCTCAAATCACACACAAGACAAACACAACATCCAATCCTAATTTTTCTTTTCTTTTCTTTTTGTATACCTCCAGTGTGGAATCTACAGAAGGGGAAATGTTTGGCGAATTTGAAGTGGAAACACTCCGGCCCTGTGCAGTGTGTGAGGATCACCTCGTCCCTCGTCTACAGCAGCTGTGCCGAGGGCCTCATTAAGATATGGGACATTGAGAATACATCGCTGCTTAGGGTAGGAAGGGGAGTATTGGCATGAATTATACATGTGTGGTAGAATGTTAGGATGGATATCTGCTCATTAACGACGTGACAGTCAGAGGTGACAGTGCTTGAATGTTAGTCATTTATTGTCACCATGGGATGTTGGCATTTATTTAAAGCATCATTAAAGTTTGGTAGAGGTTTGGGTTGTGTAGTTACCTTGCCATGATGTAACTCCAAATATTGGCGAGATATCTTCAATAGTTGCTCCGTAGATTGAAGCTTTATAATCCGAAATAGTGTTTTTTTTCTCTCCCCCATTTGCATGGCGAAACAGGTCTCAAAGTCACACTTTTAGCACACAAACGAATGCGAACAAAGCGGATTCTGCTAATTTATAAAATCACAAAACCCAATTCAGCGTTTTTTTGGTAATGGTACTATTTTCTTCATCCCTTGGCCGTAGATACTGAATACGTAAACTGTCTCTCAACTCGTGTTAGCGAAGGGGCATATATATATATATATATAACAAACACAATGATTCAGTCTCAGAAGCTAACGACCGGATCATCTTCCTAATTCAAATAGTAAAATCAACACAAATTTGAAAATTTTATTTCCAAAAAACGCTGAATTGGGTTTTGTTATTTTATACATTGGCAGAATTTGCTTTGTTTGCGTTCGTTTGTGTGCTAAAAGAGTGACTTTGAGACCTGTTTCGCCGTGCAATGAAAGTCAATGGGGGAGAGGAAAAAACACTATTTTGGATTATAAAGTTTCAATCTACGGAGCAACTATTGAAGATATCTCGCCAATATTTGGAGTTACATCATGGCAAGGTAACTACACAACCCAAACCTCTACCAAACTTAAGTATGCTTTAACTTTGGGCAGGATAGTGGTAGTGGTAGTGGTAGTGGTAGCTGAAAAGGTACTGGGCTTCATCTCCAATGTCCACAGCCTGTCTGTAGTCATCCTTGGGCAAGATGCCCTAACCCCTAGCTGCCCCTTGATGAATCTGAATGCATCTGAATTTAGTCGCTTTGGATTTAGTCTGCTAAAAAATGTTATCATTGTTTAACTTTTTATTTTCCTGTAGGTGCTCAGCGGCCACAAAAGCTCTGTGAAGTGCTTGTTCTTGGACCGGTGGCACCTTCTGTCAGGTGACGCCACTGGACAGGTCATGGCGTGGAGCACCCACTGTGACGCCAGTAAAAGTCTTCAGACGTTCACCCACCCAATGTAAGCTCCTGGCAGCTGTGATTTGCTCTAAATCACCACAGGGCATTAATATATCCATGTCACAAATACTAAATTATACCCACAGAAGCAGGAGTTTTAAATCAGTAGCAGGTGATACACTATATAACTATACAAACTAACCACATCAAGTTAGAAAGAAATCAAATTTTTCCCAATAACCTTATGTTGTTCTTCCTTTTCCCATTGTACTCAAATATGAATGTCATTATATACAATACAATTCTTCGGTGACTTTATACAACGATTAACAATGTGCTGAACGGTTGGTGCAGGGAGGTGCGGTCTCTGGCTCTGGCCTACCTGCGCGTGGTGACAGGCTGCGTGGACGGGAAGCTGCGGGTGTTCAGCCTCCTCACCGGGGACTGTCTCAGGGTCATCAAGGCGGGGAGCAAACTGAGCCCCATACTCTCTGTTCATTTCCATGGCAACAAGTACGCGAGTCTGGTACACAATGTCCTCAGTCTCGGGACCCAGGTGTCCATTTTGTTTTCTTTGTTTAATGTCTCTTCAGAGACTGCTGTACTGTAAAAGTATTGAGATAATCAGCATCAGTGTTCTAAATTCCTAAAATGATCTCCAAGCCAACACTTTTAATGAGATATACATAAAAGTATTAAAATAACTTATACAGAAGT
The DNA here is from genome assembly GCA_900323305.1 of Trachyrincus murrayi. Taxonomy (NCBI): domain Eukaryota; kingdom Metazoa; phylum Chordata; class Actinopteri; order Gadiformes; family Macrouridae; genus Trachyrincus; species Trachyrincus murrayi. The sequence continues at coordinate 55,574 of OOFB01037258.1, forward strand.
GGCAGTATCATCATCTCCTAACTGCATTTCTGAAGCTGTTAAATGTTTGGACCTAACATCATCTTTCTATTTCTCTACCACCACCACCACCATCTTCACCACCACCATCTCCACCGCCAGTGTGTTGGTGAACACGACGTCCAGCCTGCAGCTCTTCCAGTTTGTCAAGGTGTGCTGGGAGTACCAGTCCGCGGCCGGAGCTCAGCCCACCGAAGCCCTCGCCCTGTCCGGGGCCGGGGTCGCTTCACCGGGTTTGGCGCCCAGCAGGTTCCCTCACGACTTTGTCCGGGCGGAGCGCATGGCGCTGGTGCGCTCACCCTGCCGGAAGATCTACGGCCGGGGCGGCGAGGCATCGGAGAGAGCGGAGCTGTCCCACCACGCTGGCTGTCTGTCGGCCGGGAGAATGAAGCGAGCACGAGGTCATTTTTATATTTCATTTGGAAAAAAAGTGTCACATTCATTCATTCGTGTTAAACTAAATTTAATTATATAACATTATGATACATTTACAACATATGCGTGTTTATTTTACCACAGAGTCCCAGCAGGAGTCCCTGAGGCCGTGCAGCTGGAGTGACCTGCGCAGCCACAGGCGGAGCAGGGCCTACTTGGATCTGCAGCCCGAGTTCAGGACCCAGCCCCCCTCGGCCCTCTCTCCTGGGAGGCCCGCGAGCTGCCGGGGCACAGAGAGCATCTGGACACACAGACACACTTCAAAAGGTACTCACACAGAGACACACTGACACACAGTACAGCCACACACACACAGTCCTGTGTGTATGTGGGTATGGCTCTGAGCCACTTACTTTGTCTGTCTGTCATCTGTGTTCCTTAATCTCAATTATTTCAGAATTCAGATCAGAATTCATCATCTTTCACTTTTATCTTCTACTAAACCCTTTCACAGCCAAGGAGTTCGGTGAGTCCACTAAGACTGACACGTCGGTAAGCGCCAGTGAGAGGGCCGCTTCCGAGCGAGTCAAGAAGAGGGGCCCTCACCATCAGCTGACCACCGACCGCATCCTCCTGAGGGTCAACGCCATCCAGCCGGCGCATGGCGGCGGTGGAGAGGCTGCCCTCAACATGGAGCTCAACGCCAAGCTGCGGGATGCGTGGGGCTCACCTCCTCCTCCATGTCCTCCTCCATGTTGTCCTCCCTCCCAGGAACCCCCACAGGGAGCTCAGAAATCAGCATTCAGACCGCAGAACCACCAGACCGGGAGAACTCAACCAATAGCCAGCAAAGCTAGAGATCAAGACAGAGTGAACGCGTCCAGAACCAGGGCTCACTCTGACATGGGTGTACGTGGCTTCCATGCCGACGGTTTACTCGCGAGCCAGAACCAGGCCGGACAATACCCGCGTGGGAAGGAGCGGCCTCATACGGCAGCGGCAGAGAGGAGAACGACCCACTTCGCAACGCATGCCAACAGCGTGCCGCAGCCTCTAGAGCGCACGTTAACCAAAGCTGCACATAAAGATCTGCAACGTCACGTGAATTTTCAGACCAGCCACGCGCTGGCTAAAACCAACCCGGCGATGGACCCGCTGAGGGAGCGGGCCGGATTCAGGCTGCTTACCGATGGCCAGTTGAAGTGAGTGTGTCGCTTTGAATCTTAATTCGTCTTAATTGTTGTACTTTTCGTGTTTCGGAAAACTTGAAGATATCACTCATTTTGTCCTGCAGACGTTACGTCACTCTGACCCAGTCTCTGAATCGTGGCATGGGCGACACAACGGCCAGGTCGCCTGCCTCTACTGGCAGTACAGAAGCCCAGAGGAAAAGCATGCACAACAAGGACCTCCAAAGCCTCCCTGGTAAAAAGGCTTGGATGACTGAAGTCCAAGAGGCCCCCAGGTCGAGCTTTGCAGACAGGGGCCAATGGAAACACTGATGCCAATGAGTACTAATATGTACTAATATGTCCAAAGTTGCAATCTTTGATACAGTATCAGCAAAAAGTACTCTTTTATTTATTTATTTTTTCATTCGAGTGCAGCATTTTTCTTACATTCTGCTGAAAATCCACTAGGGGTCAGTATTGTATTTATTCTGCATGAATTTTAATATAAATTCACCAAAGGAAAGCACTTTTCTCCAGAGTCATTTGTGATACGAACATTGAATCTTGGCATTCCTATCACAGGACAATGCTGAAATGTTGTAGTTTCAGTCACATCACTAATGTTTCTCCTCTGAAACAGAATATATTCGAGGATGAATACAACCTCTGTCGGCTGCATTCGAGGCTCCCAGAGCGCTTCAAAGGCGATCCATATGGGTTGCTTTTGAAACAGCAAGAGAGGTCCGTGACACCCCTCGGTAGATCTTTCACCCTCCCACCTGCCCCTGTGCCTTGGGGGCATCATTAGGGGGCGAGGAGGTGGAAGATCAGGGAGGGAAGGTCTTCAGCCTGCTTCTACAGCAGGGCAACAGAGGAGTACAAAGAACAGGGGGTATATAGTGGGGGGATTTCACTGGGTAAGACCACCACCCCCACCACCACCACCCTCCCTCTTCTGAGAGTCTCTCCTTTCAGGAGCATGTCTGCTGCTAATTTGATTTAGTCTGCAGAAAATTGGGGATAATGGGGTCCTGGTCCATTCTTCTGCAACAGAGCCGGTGTCTGAGGTATAGCTGCGTCTTGACCCCAAGTCCCCCCCCCCTCCCCCCTAGAAATTCAGCACAGCCACCATTGTTCCCCCAGGTATGGTGGGGGACCCCTTTGGCCGGGGTCGGCAGAGCTGGGACATGGGTAATGAGTGTGAAAAATCAAAGCAAAAGGGAAAATATTTTACGGAGGAACCCTCTTGGATGTTCTGCCCTCGTGAGGAGAGGCCGAAGGGGCTGGGAGGGACCACGGAGAGGAGGATGGTCTGGATGGATGTGTTGGGGGGGAGGGTGAGGGGGAGTTAGGAGCAAGGAGGACAAGAGTCCTGATAGAAATGACGGTTAGCCTTTCAAAGTGAAAGCAGGTCGGGGGTGGGGTGGGGGGAGGTCTGGAGAAAGGGGCCAAACAAAAGCCTGTGGTAGATAAAACCTTAAGGTAGTCTTTTCAGCCGTATGGATTTGCATCTTAGTTTATTTAGTCAATCAAATGTTCACCCGTCTTTGTCATGCTCCGTCACTGGCCGATTTCAATCCGGGGTCGGAATTGGCTGGAGAATTCTTCACAAGCGGCATGAAGGTTAGTCCTCCGGGCTCGTCACGGTTCAGGATTATGTCCTATACGCACAATCGGGATTTGAATTATTTCCCATTTGCATGTCACTCAGACAGTTGGCCCGACTTGCCCTGGAGCTGTTCAGATATCACGACGCCACCACGGCTAAAAAAAGATGGGCATCAGATGCATTAGCTCTCTAAATATGCAAATCACAGCATTGTCACGGGAAACACAATTCTGATAAGAATGACTGATGGTGATTGCAAAGACAATCGCACAAAAAAAAGAAAAATAGAACGACACATCTTCGGTTTCCTGAACTGCAGCCGGATGCATATTAACAAAGTGGAAGAAGTGGGAAACAGAAATTATATAACAGAGGTTGTGAGACATCAGGTGGTGAGAGCAGCAGTGACGTCCGCACATCCGCAAGATAACAACATTGATCTCACAGCAGCTTTAAAAACGCCAGCACTCTCCTTAACTACACCCTGTTAGTGTTCAGGAGCCCTGGTGGTGGAAACCAGATCCGTGTGCCTTTCTGACCTCATTTGCTGATAGCGATCGCTAAGCGAAAGGAGAGAGAGAGAGAGGGAGAGAGAGAGAGAGAGAGAGAGAGAGAGAGAGAGGCAGCCACACAACCAAAGGAGGGGCGATACATAGGAACACCATTACTGTGATACTGGGATACTGGGATACGTACGGCTGATTAACATAATCCCAGTACGAGCCAGAGCCAGAGGTTCTACTGCAGTGAGCAGGTTCTGGGGTTGAACCTCAGTCTTGATTCAGCCAAGAGGCGTGGAACCGCCATGAAGTTACTTGGCCTTTTTTTGTCTTGCTGAAGAAACCCCACCTCTCTAGGTGGATGGTGCTTCTGCTGAAAGGTCCAATGGAAGCGGATCAGATCTGGACAGCAGAGAAGATGACTTGAATCAATGGGGTTGATTTAAGTAATGAGTTCAGTTGTATTGTCTATCAATGTTGCTCAACCTGCGGGGTTACCTGGTATATGCAGATGGGGTCACAATACATTTTAGACCTATGTATAGGCTGTAGAGATATTTGAATGATGGTGTGTTTTTGAGAATATTATTCCAGAAGGCTCTGAAATACAGGATGGTTCAGGATTGATGCTTAATGTGCATATCATCACTGAGACATGGATATTACTGGCAGCAGTATATATGGTAACAAAAAATACGTTGGGGTCGCAATCATTTTCAGATCTCAAAGTAGGGTCACAGGCCAAACCACTGGTTTATACCAGCATCATTGTAGGCCCAATTTCTTACTGTTTCTTTAATTTATAAATGCATTTTGGCTTTGATGAAAGGGACAAATATATAAATTCCACATGCATGGCCTATTCTTTATGTATTAATATTGATGTATTTAGAACATGGTAGAACTGATGGGAGGTGTTGCTATCATTTATGTGTGACATATTATTGTCCACTAGGGGGTCTACTTGCATTATTTATAAAGTATGACAGCTCCATTGGTCGGACCAACGTCCGACCAATTCTCCCAAAATGTACATTTGAATGTCAACTTTTGTTGTTAATTGTGTCTAATTTGACAAGTAGTCTACTCTCAAGAGTTTTGGCTTTGGACATTGAATTAGAAGTGACAAAAACATGGAAAGTAAACCGTAACACATTTCTTAATGCTGTACGCAGCTGCCTGGCACAGGTCTTTTCCAGGCAATTTGAATAGTTATTCATACCATTTTTATGAGATGTCAGTATGAATGGACCCTAGAAGAGTATCTCCAGTGTTGCCCAAGACAAGGGGTGCCAAGCGCTGACCTGAGGTTTCAATGGTTCTCAGTCAGCTCAGGTCTGCTCCAGACGCACTTTGGCGACAGTGTAAAGAGTCATAATTTAACCAGGTTTTTTTTTTCTTTCCTGACACGTAAATATGGAGACGCAAGAGGTCAGGGGTGACCTGCATAAAACTTCCTTATTTAGGGGGTTTGTCAGACGGAGATTCTGGGGGAGGAATGGGGAGGTAGGGGTGACGGCGGGGGTGTGGCGAACTGAAAACAAGTAGCCAATTGACACAGGAAAAACTATTTCAACCTCTCAAAGACAGAATTTAATAACTGTGGAGCATTTCTGACAGAGAACCGCAGCCTGGGCCTAGAAGATCCTATTTTATGCGGCATCTTGAACTGAGCACACGTTCGTTGAAGTAGTGTAATAGATTATAGTGGAGATGGGGCCGGTCAACACTGGTACCATATGTTGGTAGCATTAACAGCCCATCTTACTAGGAAGCTGTAGGAACACCTCTGTGTTTAATCATATACTGATAAACCACGGTAGCATATTGCGTGTAGTCTTGCAACTTTGATAAATAAAGTTATTGGTGACCAGATGCAAGCTGTCAACCAATGTTTTATTAATTTATTCATCTGTTAATATACTTGCTTCCTGATGTATTATTTATCCTTGAGTTTGCACGTGGCTGTTATATTTCCCACTCACACATTTGACACTTTGTCATGTTGTTTTGACATTTTGTTTTCTTATTTCTTTGCCTCGGTCAGGCCTATTCTACAACCTCTTTTAGCTGTAGCACTTTACGTGTCGAATAAACTGTTGAACCTGAGAGAGAGAGAGAGAGAGAGAGAGAGAGAGAGAGAGAGACAGAGAGACAGAGACAGAGAAAGACAGAGAGAGACAGAGAAAGACAGAGAGAGAGAGAGACAGAGAGAGAGAGAGAGACAGAGAGAGACAACTGGGCAGTAATTGGACATGTGTAATGTTCTCGTCTTCTTCCCCTTCCTGCACGTATTCCTACAACAAGCTGCTGGATCACATCAACTACAGATCTACGCTCTCCTCCATAACCTGATACCAAGAGGACCTCTTGGTATCTATAAAGTCAGCAACACCCGATAAGGAAAACCACGACCTAGGGGTTTGCAAAAAAGACACACGCATGCGCGCACACACACACACACACACACACACACACACACACACACACAGTTATACATTTCTTGACAGACAGTTGGCCAAGCGCTTCCTTCAAAGAGTCCCACTTTTGTTATTAAACAGCTGTTATGACTTCATAGTAGCACCTATATCATTTTTCTTCCCTTTTTTGCCTTTAAAATATGTAATGCTGGCCTTCCATCATGTTTAAGTAGATGTGAATCCTTTTAGTTGGCATCAAGCTGCAAAGAAAGTGATGTGGGTGAACTTCCACTGACCCGCCGATGGAAGCCGTGGGTCTGAGGGCTGGCGGCTGGCCAGCAGGCCTCTCTGAAGGCCCCTATCCTCCAGTGAAGGGTGGGGATCCTGATGGATGTGGCCACGGTCATCTGCTCTCATGGGGGGTATCAACCTCTCAGGGCACTGGAATTTTACCTTTTTTATACTTTTGCGCATGTCTTACTTTGGTAGACAGGATAGTACTACGCAGCACGTTAGCTTTAGGTATGGATTAGATATTGCTTCGTAGATTACACATCGATAGTCATGGCAAAGTGCATTATTCCAGACATGATGCAGATATAGTAAATACTTGGCTTGTTGTCACCTTACTCGACCCCAGGGTGGGGAGAAAATGGCTGAAGCTATGCAATTCGGATGCTCCCACCATATGTTTTCTCAATATCAATTTCAAGTGGAAGTGAATGCCAAAGCTATTGTTTATTGCCTAAATCGATCAATGTGCATGTTGTAAATCTTGACATTGTCTACTATGTCTTTACCTCTATGTTGTCTGTGAAAGGTTATTCTCTAAAAGATTGCTGATACCGATCCCTTGATTAGATCTGAACATCTTCAAGGCTACCCATCAATTTCCTGGATTAAAATCAGCACGTTCATTGAATGTCTCTACGGCTGTGAATATGCGCTTATTGCTTCCGACGTTAAGATAACTTGGTTATCCCTCTCCGTCAAACAAGCTCATCTATTTAATCAAACCAGACAAGAAATGAAAGTCAACACTGACACCCTAAATGGATGTTGGTGATGCCGGCGTTCACAGGTTTGAGAAATGTCTCTGTTGATCTGACATGCAGCAGGGTAGGTCTCGCTGCTCTTGTCGAGTCGATGATTCAGTCTAAACTCTCTACCTGCCCTTCCCGCTCTCTTGCTCGGCTGTTGAAACACTCTGAGCTGTCCTCATCATTATTTCAGCGTGTCTGCCTACCCTGTTATTTCAATATGCCAAGGTGGATGAGTCAAGCATCACAAGCGTATTGTCGACCTAATGTGAAAACTACAAACTGACTCCCGGTATTCTGTAGAGAATTCTGCACCCTCTTGGTCAGAGGTTTTTTTTCTCTTACTTTATGGTGTGAAATAGAAATTATGACGGGAAATATGGTGAATGTAACACAATGTGTTATGGCCTTTTCGATGGACATTGTGCTGACAGAGGATAATTAAGCAACACACGATGCCGTTACGTAGCAGAGCTATGTTTATGATCCCTGTAATGGCGTTCTTAACATAGGCACCATCATCAAGAGGGCTGCCTGTGAACGTCTGAAGCATGACAAAGATGAATGTGGTTAAAGGCAGTATGTGAAAAAGGGTGAAAATAAGTTAGAATAAAAATGAGAGTAGGGAAAACATATTGGTCATACACTGTATGCGTGTGGATACTATGAAAGCATGGAAACAAACTTAAAACATCCTTTTTTTTCATCTTTAAAATAAAACTTCATATTACATTAAAGCATTTTTTTTATTACATTACACAAATGTCAAAAACCATAAGAGATTTCTCAAACACAGTTTGAGTGTTCTTCACATGCGTCATGTCAACATGACCCATGCTATTATAGGCCCCGTCGGCGACATTAAAATTAAAAGCAGAAATTATCATAATCTTGTTTTTTATTGTCATTTTCTCTAGTTGAATGCCAGGCCACTTCTCACACCATTCTGCTTGCGGGAAACCCTTATCCTCTTTCTCTACTCGATGTCCAAATAGTCCTCTTATTACTGTTGGCTGTTTCTCTGCCCTCCCCAGTCACTTGTTACACTTTTAATAACACTCAGTTCAACCCTGTTCTTCCTGGAACCTCCGTAAACAGCTGCGAGGAAATGAATCCCTAACATGGGAAAAATAAGGTTAGTAGTCCATGCTCGCGTTTATTGTGAAAGTTAAGAAAAGAGGTATGGTCTAGATTCCCGAAGATTAGCCAAGATAAAAGTGAAACTGTCTTTTTGCAGCTGCAGCCTTTAACAGCCATGATTTCTTGAAAGGTGCCGTTATGGGGGATTCGTACCAGGGTGCTGCATTTCTTCATCAATAAAAACATCAAGTAGGCCTCCATATGACACAGCTAAGGTTCCTCTTCATGAGTTATATGATATATTGATCAAAAATGTCTCCATTTATTATCATGGCTTTCTGATCACATTTGATTGTTTGGACCGGGTTTGGCGGCAAAATCGCTGTTCTTTGCGGAACTTTCTATTCTCATCCTCTAAGCTAAACCGCTTGTTGGGATGTTTTGAACGAGGTTTGTTCATTCGCTGGCTTTGAGTTAAAAGAGAGTGTGATGTTGAAGAAAGACGAATACAAGCGAGCGAGTTCAAGCGAAAGAAAGCTTAGTATAGATGGAAAGTAGAAGTAAAAGTAAGTGACGGGTGGAGTTCAAAATAATATCGGTTGTGATCTTTTGGCGAGAGAGTTCGGGCATTGCGGGGCCATGACAATTCCAGTATGATTTTTCCAAACACAGAGCCACTGAATATGTACACATGAGAAATCTGATATAATTCAATAAGATGGAAACGTCAGCCCACCACTTTTCACTCTGCAAGTGTCTAGGTTGAGAGCACCGAGCACCGATATTTACCGTAGAGTCAATGTATAGGATTCACCACTTCATGTGTTTTAAATCTGCTAGATTCACTTAATGTATGTCTTGTGGAAGAGAAAAACACAGTTAAGCTATCTGAGTGAATTGCAGGTGCAGCAGGGTGAAATGATTCCCCTATTGTTACTGTCCATGGTTTTATATGCATTTAATGGTTGAATATGAATACAACAGATACTGAACACTTATATATACTGTATATACAATTATTTTCCTTAATGTTGTAGAAACTGCACTCTTAGCACTGCTATAGAAAAGGACATTAGGACAACATTGTATGTCTTAAGACTATACAATTCCAATATATTAATAGATAAGTAGTAATGGAATAATTTCTTCATCATTTCAGGTCATACTTAGGCCTACATATGTAGGGCAGTTCCGTTTTAAGCACTTAATTCATTAGGCCTACATACAGTGATTTGATCTTAGTCATCTTCTCCAAAACAACTTGACTTGTCTGTGGAACAAGTGAACAACACAGTTTTCCTTGTCATCAGGGGACTGGAATAACAAAAGAACCAGAGAGACCAGAATAAGCTTTCAAGTATTACATGCAAATCTTTAAATTTCCCCACAAAAAAGGCCTTCTCTCTAACACACACACACACACACACACACACACCAACAGCATCAATCCCAGGCCCTCTTCTCTTAGCAATTGACGTCCAACCAATCCACCCTCAAAGGGCAGCATTGGAACGCCCCGGAGCCCGATGGGTTTTGTACAGATGGGGGTGAGTCACGCTCACAAACCGTTGGGACCGCTCTTCTCCACGGCTAATTAAAATACGGCCAGTGGGCCTGTAATCAGGATCCCGTTGGCGCGGGACGTATAAACAGCACATTGCTTTTAAAGCAGGGAAACCCCACACCCCCATCCCCTGCACCCACTTATGAGGACCGAAACAGTGGCATCCATCCCAGGAGGAGAGGAAGAGAGCAGGGGAAGAAAAATGACTGATAGCGGTGCTGGACGACATCACAAAAAAGGGCCACATCTGGGTTCAGTGTCTGGTGGAAAGCGCTGGGGAGATGCAGCGATAGACACGCAAACACGCGGTCGCAACGTTTCCCCAAAAAACATCCAAGTCGACGTTCCACATTTGACTGGCGGCTGAAACGCACCATCAGCGCTCACGTTCAAGAAAAGCTCTTTCCTGAGCTGTCTCCAGCGTTATTAAGATGTGACAGCAGATTCTTTTTGGAGGAACGTTTCAGAACGGCCTTGCTGTCAATATGACAGTTGGTGAAAACAGATCCTTCACCAGTTTTCCCGGATGACGTTGAGGCAGACGTTCCGGGAACTCCGGGCACGGGTTGCAGCTTTTGACCTGAAGCCGGCGATGTCCATGCAGCAGCTCCTTCGAGTGTCGCGTTGAGCGTACAGCCACAGGGTGCCGTTACCTCATCCACCGTCTGACTTTTATGTAAATGTAGTGATGCCGGCGGTGAATACCGTCTGTAAGCACGCAAAAAAAAAAAAACGCATAAAGGTTGAATGTTGAAGTTTTACATTTAGACATAGTTTTTGGCTTTTTTCGCTTTCATTCCTCGCGGTTTGATGATTTTGGTCACGGAACAGGGATGGTACAGTCGATGCATACCCGGCCCTCTCCCCTGCTTGTAGTCTTAAGGTTTTGCCAATGTTTTCACGTGATGTTCGAGGTCTATGCTTGTTTGATCAGGAAGATGGGTAAGCAATGGCTGCTCCGTGTTCTCTCATCAAGCTATTCTACCCTGGTCAATGAAAGAGCAACACAAGCACACAGGAGTGGACACTTTATCAGTTTTTCATTTCATCATCTTATTTGGTTTCCTATCAAAATGGTTTAATGTGTGTGGGGTCTGCCAACAGAATCATTGTGATTAAACAAATCACAGAGCAATCTCCGTTGTTTATTAACATGTTCTTATTTTTGGTATTTTCTTTAAACCATTAGATCCACTGGCAACTCCAGTATGCACACTTACACACTATGGGGCAAAGCACATATATACAAAGTATATACAAAATCAGACTTGGGTATGAGAATCCAGTTTAACACCTATTCTGATGTGTAAACCATCCATTGAACCCTCAGAGGTTCCAGCGCTTGTCATATAAACATGCCCTGGATGATGAATATGGTGCTAACAGGGCCCAGAGAACATTAAAAGAAGCATGTAGAGAAAAAAATAACAGATTGGACCATAAGCGAAAGCAAATAGTTTTTATATACAGTATCAATGAGCAAATATACTCACAAAACCCCACAATTACTGCACCATGGCTTCTTTAAAATAAACCGTATTTGTGCGAATGAAATGTGTGTGTGTTACTGTGGGGTATGGCCCTGAGATTGTGATTTTTAAATCAGATTTCATCCCAAAATTTAAGTTCAATTGCCTGTGTAAGCAATCGTTTCTTTTATCTGTTATTATGGTCCGCATAATGACTTGTGTTATGTAACACCTAGGCCTACTTTCTGACCAATCAAAATGGCAGTTGACCAGTTCTCCCACAGCTAGATAGCTGGCCACCAGAAGAAGAATTGGAGGACCTAAGGGAGGCACTGAGGTGGGAAGCCGGAGCCGGACGATAAGCAGAGGATTCTCCTTACAGTCCTCCCGGGAAGACCAAGATCCCATTGTGGGAAAATGGATTTGAATGAGTGATGAGGAGACAGAGCTGGCACGTTTGAGACGAGAGAGAGAGAAGGGAACAGGTATGCAGCATCTCACAGCGGCCCTTCATCTCACGTTCTGGAAATCCTTTTCTTCATAATGTACACAGTCCTGTCACGAAAGACCACAACAAACTCTGCTCTTTTCATTTGAATATCTTAAAGTTTCTACAGTTGGAAAATCCATCCATCCATAATAGTGCCTCATATTGAGCTTCTATGAGGTGAAGATTTGGTGCACACATTTGATGCTCTGCCTTTGAAGTAGAGAAAAGGACTGTAGAGGAAGACCATGAAGAAGGCTGATTAAATATCCTCTAATGTGATTTGTGAGTCCTACTGTGAGATATCGCCTTATCGGTGACTGCAGACTAACGGCGGACACACCGTTTTCCAGGAATCCGTCTTTGATTGAGATTAACTTGAAATAAACAAAACAAATTGTGACAGTGTTAGAAAGACTAGGTCAGTTTCACTAAGAGGCTTTGTTCGTTCCACACACATCTCTCTCAATCCTTACCTTTTCCTCACTGGCAAACGAACACTTGAAGCAGAGACTTGGATACATCATTACTTCAGTAGGAAAAACACGTCAATCGTGAAAGATTTCTCTCCACGGACACAAAAGCATCAGCTGGCAGACTTTTTGATCTGTATTAGCAGGTTTTGTCTGCAGCATTCTCTCGTATACGAGAACGAACGGGGCCCCTCCTAACGACCTCCACTGACAGATGGAAAGAGAATGGGATTTTGGGATGTGACTGGTCGACTGTCTTTCTACTGACATGCCACCCCCCC
>OOFB01037258.1:80997-89905 GCA_900323305.1 Trachyrincus murrayi
TATGAGCGGAACATTCATATTCCTAAATGATGCTTAAAGCCGCTTAGGGCGGTGTAAAATATATTTTCCACAATACGAACGCCCCCACGAGGGGACGATCTGCGTTCAGTTGATGAAGGAAGTAGCGCACAAGATGGATGCCGCCGTCGTCATAGCTACGCCAGCCTGGCTGGGAGGTTTGACGGCGGTGGTATAGAAACAACAACGGATACTAATTAATAGGTTTTTTTTTCTCAAATGAAAACATTTACTTTGTAATGGTTCCCCGGAGGGTTCTGGTCTGTTCCGTGTAACTTTTCAAACCATGCTGTTTCCCTTCTCACATGAAGCTATATTCTCTCTCTTACACACCGTAAAACACACTCTGTAAACACCACTGCGCTTTCTCGTCAATCAGACTCCATAACGGTGGACGTCTACACCTGAGCGGGGGAGACCGTAAAAAAGCAGAAAAACCTTGGTTCTTCTGCTTTTTGAGTTTACTTCCACCTGTTTCCTGGTCTAACCGGCCCGGACTCGATTCAGCTGTCTGGCTAGGTTTATACTGTGTTATCTGGTCATGTGAGAACCGTGTCCCTCGACTGTTGTGAGAGAAAAAACGAAAAAAGAGAACATTTGCGATTGAGCTCTCCTCTTCTCCCCAGAGCCGTCTTGGGATTGGACACACCCTTGGACAGCCGGATTTCCTAAAGCCCCCGTGCTGAATGGGGGGTGGGTGGGGTGTGGGCGGGGGCGGGGGGGGCAGCGGTGCATGGGGACGGTTATTTTACTCTTGTTTACTTTATCTTCGGCCCGCGTTGTTATCCCACGGATGGGGTTGGATTTGATTCAGATACGATGCGCAGCTACTGGTCTTCCCTTCACACGCAATCATCTGTCCAGCTTCGCAGTACCACACTCACAAAAGATTTAGCTTCATGAACTGTGAACATGAAAATGTGATGTTTACTTTCAAACGTATTAGCTAAAGTGTTTTTTTGTATTATTATTCATGACATGACGCGTTAAGTTAATGCCTCTTTTCACAGGCCTCCTAAGAATAATGTTGAGCTGTAGGCCTGAATGTCATACGTTATGAGGCCATTTTAAATGCGCTATGAATTATAAATGATATCTCGCTATCTCTGCAGCACGGGTATCGGGTCAAGCACCCACAGCAAAGAAACAGGGCTAGTTTCTGAAATAATTTGCTATGAATTAGAAGCAGTGGGATTGATTTACACGCACACATGTGCACACACACACACACACACACACACACACACATTAGATATGTTTTGGCCGAGTGAAGCATGAAGGCAGATCAGCCTAACGGAAAAATTGTATTGCAGTATGTGAACGTGTTCTCTTTTCATCTGGTAGCAATGCAAGCCATAAATTTTTTCAATTACAATCCAAATTAATTTAAAGTTTGTTTCAGTACAATAATCAGAAAAAAGCCTGATATTCAACATACTAAGCACAAACTAACTGTAATTTGATAAGAAGGGTTATGTTTTGATTAAAGATAAAGATAGCCTAGCTAATACTACATGTGTAATTCTACATGTGTAGCCTACCTGTTTTAGTTGGCCTTTATAGGAGAATGTCAATAGATGTAGACATGCTAGATTAGGGATTAACACAAACCGTTATATTCTTTACCACAATGGAAACATTGACCATCTGTGGAAGATGTTGATCTTGACACATTCTATATGCTCTTCGTTTCTCCACGGGCAGCGTAGTCCAATGCAAATAACCAAGCGGGATAACCATATTGTTTATGTCTGCCGTTATTTAATGCTAGGTTCTTCTTGAACACTTGTCTGCAGTCGTTTAAGGCTAGGTTATACTTGAAACCTTAAGGCACACAGACTTCAACAGGCAGACAGCCCAAAATCCCAGAAGAATAATTGTACTGCAATTCTCCTTTTGCCTCTCTTCAACTTTGCTTGGGGAAAAAAACAGGTACACGGAATCCTGTTCGCAAAGAAATTTGTAAGCCAGATTTGTAGCTGAAGATGTGGGAGCTGATGTGGCATAAAGCGAGAATGGGTTGTTTTTTTTGGGGGCTGCCGGGGTCTATTGGCAGGGGGCGGAGGGCAATGATGATTGGACTTGGTGCAGAACGTCAGGGCGAAGAGACGTGATAATGACAGCTGTCACATTCTCTCCCCCAAAACCGACAACGTTCGAGGTATTCTCTTCTCTTCTAGACTCAGACGTGTTTATTCTGAATTCTGAAACGTTCTCTATCTTTACTATATCTGAATTGATATAATAGGTTCACTCACGCTTGTGGTTTTGAGTGACCGTGTGTGAAAAAAGGTTCTGGGATTATGAGGAACCAATTCTGCTCAAACCCGCTTCAGTGTGTTTTTTTGGTCAGCCTGCGTGATATTCACCAGAAATGCATGTATTTTCTTTAAATAATGTGGTGCACGGTGCTTTCACTCCCTGTAGCAGCAGTGTCAAGGTTCCTGCAGAGGTTAGAGGCCATAACAAAGGCTGTCTCCTAACAGGCATGTAATGAACATCAAGGACCTCCATCCTGCTCAAAAGCAAACCGTCCCTGGGGTTCTCGGTAAGAGGCTAAGCTACTCCTCCATCCATCGGCGCAGTTCAGAGGGTAAACTAGCAGAGAAATTGGACACTGCAACACTGAGAGTTTCCAGTCAGTCAGTCAAGGCTCTGAGAGAGGGACAGGCGAGGGTTAAATTCATGGACGATCCTCTGGAGTGGCCTTTGATTGCTCTCCCAAACCCACCCCCACGTCCATGTGTAGGGTGCTGTTCGGGGGGGGGGGAAACCTGACACCAACGTTGTTATTGAAGTGATTCAGTCGGCGGGGCCCCCCCCTGATAGCCGGGCTCATCAGCACCAGATCCAGTGTACGGCCCCTCGGGGGTTCTAAAAGACAGTGGCAGGTGTGTGACAGATCTGAGCGCAAAGGGACGTCAAAGGCCCCCCCCCCTAGAGATGACAGGCTCTTGGCCTGTCTTGGGAAACGGTTAGGCAGTCAGCATATTGTCCATCCCCCATTGCCCCTTTACTCCTTACACATCACCTCTTTTATACATGGGACTGGAGCCAATACATGGTTTATTTATTATGGGGGATGCATCACATACCGAAGTCTTCATCGGGGCAAGAGTGTCAAATACCTGAGGAATAGAGGACCTTTGGCAGGGAGTGTCTAGGGGTTGGTTGTCGAGGGGCTGGTTGAGGGTAAAGCTATGCGCGGGGGGGTACTCAAGTCCTCCAAAGCCCACCACAAGTGGCATCATTGTCATCACCTTGTTCTGATTTCATTTCATCTCTCGCCACCGCCATTGCCGGCGATATCGAGAGTATTGCGTTACAGGAGGCCCACATCTTGTTATTTCCATGGGAACTCAAGGACGTCCAGTGTTGTGTGCAGATGAGAGGGTATTTACATGAATGTGTGTAATGTTGTGTTCTCAGTGCTCTCAGGGACATTTAGCGCCTATCTCTGAATAGCATCAGCGGCTCTCAGCTCGACAGAGTCATTAATATCGGAGCGGTTTATGTGTTTCCTATTGCCGTGACAGCTGTGGTCGCATGCCTGATGAGCGGGGGGTGCAGCAGAAATGGATGCAGAATTATTATTCATAGACGCATTTCCAATGTGAATTCCATACATGTATACATGTATGTCCCTGATGCCTTGATATGTGTACATCGCTGGGGACTGATAAGACATTCAACCTAGTGTTGAAAAGCCTTTAAAAGAAGTTGAAGTTAACTTTTTATTACAGCCACTCTTGTTTAGTTGCCATTTGATTTAATTCCTGTTGTGTCAGCAGTTTACTGGAGACGGGGTGAAGTGACAGGTTTGTGTCGGATCAGTTTATCAGACTCTGAAGTGACTTGGCGTATCTTGTCAGAGAGGATTACGAAGGGTTCTCTGAGCAGAGAGGGAACATTTTTCCAGGAGTTAATAATGAAACATTGGCTAAGGTTTATGGGGTTTACAGCTGGAAGACATGGTTAATTTCACTAGAGAATCACATTTTCCTCCTGAGATTGGGCCAACGAGAATCTGGCATCCATCAAAATGAGACGTACCTATCAACATAAACCATAAACCCGTTTAGCAAACATAAACCATCAACGTTGTAAACAAATCCCTATTGGCACAGACTTCTGACTTTGTGTAATGCAACACCTTTTCCAGCCAAGTCATTTTCGGTGTTTTGTGGGATACTTGAGAAGCACAGAGATGCCAAGACTCAAAATGATGTTTGATCTGAACTTTATCCTAGATGGTGAAAGCGACAACAAATACAAAAAAGTTTAAAATATGTAATCCTCAGTAGTTGTTTCTTAATCCATCTTTCATAACAACCCAGACATTTCCATGGCCATCGTGGAGAACGGCTTGGATCTCAAAGTTTGAAGTGTGGAATTTCAAGAACAAAGTTAGAGAAATGTTCTCCTTTGTGGGAGACTTTCAAATCTTTTCTCGGACAACAAAAGGTCCCTCCATTTGAATACAGACGAAGAATTAAAATGCAGGTGCATGGTTGAAGTTCCAACGCGATCAGCGCAGAACTAATGCACCGCAGGATGGTTTTCCCCCACGGAACCAAGGCAGCTGCCAGTGTACCCTAGCAACAAGTACCCTGAATCAAGGGTTTGCATGCGGCGGTTGGAAGGGGTAACTCATTGCGGCATGTATCCCAGCATGCCTTGCCACCATGGTGCCCTTAACCCTTGTGGCAGCAGGGAAAGTTGAATAAGATCATGTGATCGTGTGTGGATACAATCGCTCATGGCGCCTTTTGTGTCTTTTCATGGGCAGGCCGCGTGGGGAGGAGGTTGACACGGGGCAGCTTGGACAACAAGGCTTTTGACAATAGGTCACAACTGAAAAAAATGTATTCTTTGTGCGAGCACAAAAGCGTCCTACTTTGTCATAGATGTCGCATTGCAATAATAGGCACCCTCCAATAATGGAGGTAACAACATGAATAGCTTAGCTAATAGCCTAGCATATTCTTATATCCTTTTAATGGAGGCAGTATATAACTGTATTGTCAGTATTTGTTTCTTTATCTTTGTTCTGGTCATTTAGTCGCTTTCATCACTGGTGCGGTTACAGTAAGTAGTAAAATGTGTATAGATTTACTTCAGCGTAAAAAGCAACATATGGTCTTGTTGTCGGCATGCACCAGCGCATACCACAGCCATAGTTCTGCTATTCCCAGTGGGTGTGTGGCGGTAATGGGGGTTTAAATCAGTGCTCTTGCGCCTTGAGGGTTCATTAAAGGGTGACAGTGCATTGTGCTCACCCCTCCCCATCAACAACAAGTGGCACAGGAGGGGGGGGGGTGTGTGCTCGTGTGTGTGCTGGGGGTGAGGCAAGGCAGGCTAAAGTGAGGCAGATGTTGGCGCAACAATGGCGCCATTTCACGACGTATCTTTCACCTTTATCGCCGTGACAGAGGCCGTTGTTTGATGCCTACGGGGATCAAAGTTTAGAATGAACATATATCACTCACAGACTGACAGAACCTGTGGTAGGATGTCTAGACGCATTGAATGGAAATGTAGTTGACTTGGTTGAAGGCATTTCTAAATATTTGAAAAGTAGAATATATGAATATAATTAGAATAGAGATGGAATAGAGAATTTGAGAAAAGATGATGAAATAACATTTAAATGAATAAAAACCCTGGGATAGAACTGTGTGTGTATACTTTAAGTGATCTGTATTTATGTTTTTGTTTTACTTTACTTTGCAAATTACTTCACTACATTCCGAACATATGCTTTGAACTGTCTAACATTCAAAGCATCGGCACAGCATCACTTCATGAAATTGACAAATGCCAAAATTCAGTTTTTTCCGTACCGGCCCCCAGGCACTAAACATAAATAACCATATATATATATATATATCCTGATAGGTTCACATCCCCATAACAGGCATCATAAAACATAAACCATACCCTAAAAATAGTATAGCGGACATTTGTTATATTATGTAAAAAAACAACTAAATAAAGACCAGTAGATCAAACATGGATTCCTCGGGGAGAAGTCCACAAAACCCAGCCTGTGCATGTTACCATGGTGATGAGCAAAACATTAAAAAAAAGTTGTTTTAAGAGCTAGCAGGTGGTTGAGAGTTCAAAGAGCGTAGAGGATGATGCCGCGCTTTCCTTCCATGCTACAACTCTCTTCCCAGAGGGTCTCGTTGTCCTACGACCCCCACACCCCCTACCCCCCATCCTCACTCTTTAGTGTGTGCAGACTTCAGAGTCAGTGCGTTATTATCGGCAAAGTGCTTTTTAAATCCGCTCTTGCTCGACACCAGGATGTCTCCCGCCTGCTAATCCCCGGGGATACCGATCTGTCACTCCTCCATCGTTCTCTCATGCCTGGCGTGCCTGGAAGCAGCTGGGAAAGCAGTCTCTGCCCGGTCGAAGCCCCCACACACACACTGGTCCTTCCCTCTATGGTTTTTTCTCTCTCCATACAGGCAGTGACCTCAGAGGCTTGGGGGACATGAAGGTCAAAGGTGACATCGGACATGTGTAAGTAAGGTATGGTATGATGATGATGAAGTGTGAGTGCTGTTATGAGTCAACACTAAACGGGAGACTGATGCTGTAATGCTGGGACAACGCATCCCAGAGACACGCTCATTTTGCCATTTATATGAGGACTCCATAGCCTGCCTGTTGGCATCTGTGAGCCAGGTGGCTAAGCACTACCTGCTCCTTAATGACATGCATCATCATGAGTCACCCAGGATAAAAACACCTGCTACATATCATCGTGGTCAATTGTAACGGCGACGGAGATTGACACGAAGAAGAAGAGGGCAATATCTCTGAGACCTCTGGTTATATGGACATACGTGGGAATCAATGAATAATATCAATGCTCCGATTTGCATTACATACTCGAACCGCTGACCGTAAGCAGAAGAGCATGTCCAGATAAGCACAACTCACCCACTGAGCTAACGCAAAGAAATACTTATTATGATCAATAATCGAACCTTGAGGAGGGATCTGGACGACACCGTTGCTTTGGGAGGGAATCTTGCATCACGTGTATGTGACATCACGTGTGTGTGACATCACGTGTATGTGACATGTATGTGAACATTTCCATTTCATGTGTGTACTTTCATTCCAGCACTGCCGAATCTTGGTCATTGTTTGGCCAATTTGGTCATGTTTTTCAGTTAAAACTCTACTGTCTTTGATGGACTTGCATTTAAACCCATGCATCTCTGCAATGGGGTCCAGACTGAACAAACCTGATCAATGTTGAAAACCTCTTGAAGCACGACGAGCGAACGGAAACATTAAATTAAGCCTGTTATCACCACGGGACCAAACCTTGGGACTTAAACTAAAGTAAAACATGACATCACTTGTCCTCACATGTTGTTTTGTTTCATATGCTGTATGTATGTTGTATCTTCTGTGTTCTGTTATGTTGGTTTGTTTTGAGCTGACTTCCCACCAGCCTTGGCTGTGTGGCATGAAACTTTTAAATTGAATTGAATTGAAGAAGATTGAGGAGAATTAAATCCACACAGACACATATATCTACGTCTCTCTCTCTCTGTCTGTCTCTGACTCCCTCGCTCTCTCCCTGCCTAGGTCTCTCTCTCATACTCTCCCCCTCTCTTTCTCCCACTCCAAAAATCCTCAGTGCTCCTCTTTCCTTATCTCCACAACCGACCTGTCTTGGCACCGTGCCCAGCCCATTCTTTCTCAGCCATTCAAGGCAGTTCCACTGTTCCACTGAACTGATGAATAGGGCAGCGCAATACATCCAAATTAAAGCAATGGTTTCTAATTAAAAGTTTTACTTAAACATAACTCTGCGTGTCTCATCTATCATATTAGTTAGAGTTAGTTTAGGCGAGCTCTTCGGGGTTCATGTTTTTTGGGCTGAATGTGTTGCACTATAGTTTTGGACGATAGGGGGCAGTGTTTTCTAAGGCTGCGTGTGGTGGCGCGCTGCAGAAATACATCAGAAGTTGCCCTGACGTTGTGACTTGAACTGAAATGGCTTTTGGCCCTTACATCTTCCACTTTTCAACTTGGAAAGTTGAAAAGTACACTTCTGTGATCTATAATATTTAACAGGAAAAATGTTGCATGGCTGATGGAAATACTATTCTATTTGATGATTTTATGGAGGCATGATATGAATATCATAGCCTACAGGCACTCTCACATGAGATTTAATCTCACGAATATGAATTGGCTCCATTTTTTCCTTTTTCATGTTAGTAAAACTACAGTGGCTAAGCTGTAGACAGCTTAGACGGAGGCCACTGCCCTGCTGAAAACAATGGAATCTTCATAATATTTAAACGCTAAACCAGTTTACTGTAATTCGGTTTCGCCTTATCCTTCCTCCATTAGTGAAAAGCACCAGTGTGTGTTTCCTGGCTCAACACTGACCTAAGGATGGATGTGATGTGGCCACCGCAGCACGCCAGAAATAGCTGTTAATAATGAAAGATTGATGCCCAGTAAGCTTGTCATTACATGCTGCAGTAGACAATTAGGAGCCTCCCGCACACTGTCCTTTGATTTGCTCTCGTCCTCTCAGTCTCTTCCTATCTCTCTCTCTCTCTCTCTCTCTCTCTCTCCCCTCCCCTCCATCTTCCTTTTTTCTTTTCTTTTTTAGATTTGGACACGTGTCACACCCAGGCCAAAATGTTCAACGTTTTTTAACTAATTTACTCCAAATTACAAACTGACGCATGCACACACACACACACACACACACACACACACACACACACACACACGCAGACTTTTGTGTTTGCAGCAAGTCAGTGAAGTCAGCTGTTGGCCCTATCAGCGGGCAGCGTGCTCTCAGGCCTTTAATTGTATCGGCTTGAGCTCGACTAATTAGCTCTCC
>OOFB01037260.1:27851-52686 GCA_900323305.1 Trachyrincus murrayi
ACACTTGTGTACGTGTGTGTGTGTGTGTGTGTGTGTGTGTGTGCGCATGTGTGTGCATGTGTGTGTGTGTGTGTGTGTGTGGGTGTGTGAGATATGGCTCTAGCCATTGGATGTTTGAGAATCCTTTTCCAATTATCTATAAACATTCATGGTCACATTTTAGGAAAACAGGATGCACCTGTGAATGCAAAGTGTTGTTCATAGTAATAGTCAACACGTTTACTAATGTTGTTTTGTAATTGTGCTATACACTTTGTGTGTGTTTGAATTGGTTTGGATGTGCCGTGATAGAGCTGTATGAGAGAAAATCGGGCTACTGCATACAACTTGTATACATTTAGTCATCATCCACCATCTTGTCAGTGTTGAATTTAGTTAAAAACCAACAATGAATTGTTTTCCTTTTACTGTTTTCATTTTAGATATCACACTTAAAAACACTATTCATATTCCTGCTTATCTCAAACATTCAAACCCAGTATCAGCACCTTTTTTTTTTTTAAGTAACGTGAACCATTACAATGTGGGGAAAAGCTAGAGCTATAGCTAGCTATTTACATTAATCAAACAGGCCACTTCCATCTATGACACAAAGCAAATAGTTATAAACGTCCTTATCGGCCATCCTAATAGCGTGGCCGTTTGACAATCAGATTCACGCTGGCATAACATACATTTCACCTTTATCACATCCACCAATCGCTTCTTATGCACAAGAAATCGTATATTACCGGCCGACATATTTGTGCTTAAGGATATCCGAAGCAGTCTATCAGTGTGAGGAATCATCCACTTTGTTTACTTGAATTTACATATATTTATGTTTTTTGTGTCTGAACCACAGATAGAAACACATGATAAATGTATGGCCAACCAGAACAGATTCCAAACATGTTTGGTTTCTTTTAACAATTGAATCATGTTTACATGTTTTTATGCTATAATATATTTTGAATGGTTGCATTAGAACAATTCTCATGTGAGTTATTGTAATCGTATGCATCCCGGTTACTCGCTAAACATAATTTCCATGCAGGCAGGCCTGCGTAGGACAACGGTGGTTTCAATGCAGTTCAACACGAATAAATCAACGCATTGTTTGCGTTCTATATGAAACACATCCGAGTCAGCGTTTGAAATCAAACATGACTAATATTTCAGAAATGTCTGCATTATACACTCGCCACCGTGCACCTCCCTTCTAATTTGGACTCTGCTTTGATTAATTCATTAATACTCCTCTCCCAAGGTCTTTTTATAAACCTTGTCATTAATAAAAGCAGACATTCAATTAGCAGACAAGTCTTGATTGCCAATTTTGTCATAACCGCCTTCCCTTTCTCTTTTCTCCCCCCTCCCCCCCCCCCCCCTTTCTTCTTTTTTTTATACCACCGTTATAGCTACCAAGTATGGTGTGGTTGGCTGGGAGGAGGAGAAGGAGGAGGAAGAGGAAGAAAAAAAGGAACTAATTTCATTAATCTAATTGTCATCACTTTCAACCATCCAACTAATAAGTACAAATTAATATGATTAATCAATTTGACGACACAAACTCATTCAATTACAATTTTTCAAAGGCAAAGTGGGTGGGGATAGGTGATAGGGGGGAACACGGCATGGGTGGGGGTGGGAGGGAGGGAGGGAGGTTGGGGGCGGGGGGGGGGTGAGGGAGTGGAACAGCCTGCGTCCTGTTTGGAGACCAGCCCACCAAATTGAAGTTAAGTCAGGTAATTAGTCACTGTGAACAATAAATAAATGAGCGATAAAATGTAGAGGGCAGACACCTTACAAGCCTATAGTTCACTGCAGTATTATTATTTATTATTATTATTATTATTATTATTAATAATAATAATAATAATAATAAATAGATATATTTTTTTTTTATTAAAACTGGTTATTACTGAAGTAGTATAATCATTTATTTGCAGAGACCTTTACCCTTTTCCAAAATGTTTTATTTTGTCAAATATCAAATATCTATAGCTTGTGCCATTTACGACCCCAAGGTTGGGAAACTACACAGGGCTGAATGGGAAGGGTACTGTGGATACTTCATAGGAGCTATGTAGTGTTTATACGACGTGTTATGTAGTATAATGGACTATGTGAGTCACCATATTCTCTCTGCACACACATATTCAGGTATCTATCGGACGTAACCTATTTGACTGTTGAATATTGAGTTATTTAGCAGACACTTTTATCCAAAGAGACCTACAGTGAATTCCAACACCTAAGGAGCAGGTGGTGAGGGCATCTTGCTGAAGGATGCCTACAGATTAGGCTGTGGGGATGTAATCCAATACCTTTCAACTGGGAGTTGCACACCCTAGCCACTACACTAACCTGCAGTAATAACTAGTCTTCCTTATGCACCTTTTTACATTTGGTGCTAATAATGTGAATGCTTTTTCCATATATATATATATATATATATATAGGCTGCTGCGGTCACTCAATGCATTGGAGGGATTTCAGATATCCTGGCTTTGATTCTGTATATTTATTTACTGTTGAAAGATGTGCTGATGCAGCACGATTACTGTAATGCCCTTTGAGATATTGTATCTTAACCAGCTGGTATCGGCCTATTTAAACAAATAAGTTGTTGTTTTGAGAGAGGGAAGGGTGCGTGCGTGTATGTGTGTGTGTGTTGTTGGATACAGAACAGTTTCAGTGGCATCCCTCTCTAATTTGTGAAGGGGGGGGGTTTAAAGAGTAGACAATTAGACCCTGGGTTCGATTGGCGTGCGGAAGCCTGGATGCTGACAGTTGAGAGAAGGCTTTCAAATGTCATACCAATTAATCTATGCAGCCATCAAACAATATTCTGGAAACAAAGTCAGGGGGGGCGATCAATCCGCATCACTTTTCCCCTGACCGGGTTATGGGAAAATTGATTTGTCAAACAAAGCATTTTGGACGCAGCGCATTGGACTTGTTCCGGATCCATTAGTCTCCATTGAACATTTTGTTTAACATAGGATTTTCATCACAGGGAAAATGCAGTGTCCTCAGTATCACCGGCTACAACTTTCACCGCTTTGGATTCCCGCCCTTTTTTCTTGTTTGGAAAGCTCCACGAAGTGCTGATTGAACTACCTTTTGGAAACCAAAAAACGTTTTAAAATGTTCTTGAAAAATGTTCTTCACTTTGCTCATCGCAAAACACACCACCTTCATCGCATACAGCCAGTAGCATCCTCATGAAATAACATGCTTCTTGACTATGACATATCATAGTCACAGTGAGTCACATATCTTCTTTCCTCATTCAACGCGTTAGTAAACAGCTACTAAACCAGTGTCTCCTTCCATCCACAAGTACGTGGGACTCTGGGCCCGCACGGGCGGGCTCCGTATCATCACCACGGCCCACCGGGGGGGCCCTCGTGCCTGTTTTGTACAGTATATATATATTCGGCTGCCCCTAAGCTGTAGAAAGCAATTCCCTGCACACTGTATTGTTCTAACACTGAAGTGTATCACATTGTGCACGTCGTGCTGTTTTAGAGGGGAGAGAGATAGAGAGAGAGAGAGCGAGGGAGAGAGAGAGAGAGAGAGAGCAAGGGGGAGAGAGAGCGAGCTTCCTCTGGGGAGCTCTATCTCCCCCACCGTCCCACCCCCCCCTCACCCCCGACAGCGTATCTTTCCCTAAAGGCTAGACATCGGTGACCTTGTGTTATTCAGTGAGGGCGTCTACAGCACAGAAAAGGAGCGCCGGGTCCTGAATGGGCCATTTCCCCCCTTATAACACCCCTTTAATGTCATCGGTGAAATATGAAGTCATTAGGCGATATTAAAACACTGCTGACAAACTAATTAACGGAAGACATTAAACGGGACGGGCTTGATTAATCCGCTTTAACGATTCTTTTTAAGTGGTTCTGGTCAAAATGAATACAGATTTACTGGTGATCTTAAGAGAAGAAGAAAAAAAGTGGGAACAAATACTCTTGTGTGTACCAAAAAACTCAAGGGCAATCTGCCGTCAATGACCTTTTTACCTCTTGGGGTAGATTCCTGTAATGTCCATGCCCTCTTCGCCTCGAGGCCTACACAGGATCATGGAAACTGTGTTAGTTCACAACTCCGTACATGTGGTCACAACTTCTTCTGAAAACCTACTACATTTTACCTGGGATGGACAATATTGTTAGGACGTTTGACTCCCAGCCAAAGGGTTCTGGGTTCGATCCCCAGTGTAAGCAGTCTACCTGTAGCAGTCTACCTGCATCCTTGGGCAAAATGTCCTAATTCCATACATGCTCCTTAATGATATGTATCTTAAATTTACTGTAAGAGACTCGGTGTGATTCTGATTAAATCAAGATCCAACATAACTGCATACATAAGTCTGCATGCCATTAGATAAGTTATTTCATGATAGCAGTCAAAATAAAAGTGACATAATGCCGCCATTATTCTGATTATGATTATTTGTGTGTTATTAGGCTATTACTGTAGAAAGGTGGATGCCGTTCCTCTTATGTTGCTTTTGTTTCTTGATAAATGTCTCCATCTTGTGGAAGTATTAAGACGATAAGAAGATTAACACGACAATCAAAGATTAAACAAAAGGTTTTTATTTTATATTATAATCTGAGGCTATGTATCTTAACAACGTTTATATGCATCATAGATGTGCAGGTCCTGTAACCCCGACACCATGGACGTAAGAAACGTTCAAGCTTTTATTTTTGTAATTTAGCGTCTTACGCCCCCTTGTGGACATTGTGAAAAACAGTCACCGGATATTACCACATGATTAGCGGTGACGCATTTCCGTGCATCGCGAGAGGTTGTGGTAGCGGTAAGCTAACCATTCAGGCTACCACGGACCCCCCTCCCCATCCGATACATTGTGTATTCATGTTATTCTCTCTAAAAGTGAAATATTTCTTAATGCGGCACCAATAGCTGTATTATATGCACTTGGGACTCGGATCGTTCCGTCTCATTATATTGCGGTTTAAACGATACTAAAAGATAATACTTTTCGCTTGGGTAGTTCGCTCACAGGACCGGTTGTATGTGAGCACAAAGGCCCTAGACGTGTTAAACATGTTTCCCTCCTGGGGAAACTATGGGGGCCATCAACCGCAAAACTTTTGCGGGCCCGCGCCGCGAAAGCAGCAGCAGCAGCACTTGGCTGGCCAGGATGCTCCGGCGGTGGGCTTCGGCGGGCCGCCGGCCGGGGGGTCTCTGTTCTCCAGCCTGCAGGAGCAGCATCTGCAGCAGATGCAGCAGCTCCAGATGCTTCACCAGAAGCAGCTGGAGTCGGTGCTGCACCACAACAGCAACAGCGGCGCTGCGGGCGCGTACGGGGGTGGAGTTGCTGCCGCCGGGTTTTCTGCACCACCGTCGTGGCAATCGGAAGCATCATCGGGGCATGTGGACAACGCTTTTGGTGGGGCCCAGACGTTTTATAATAATCAGGACGAGGCCCAGGCTCAGTCTACGCGAGGCCCGGATCAACCTCGCCCTCCTCCTCCTCCACCGCAGCAGCAGCCCACCGGGGGGAAGCCGAACCCTCCCCCGCCAGAACAACCATCACCCGGGGGTCCACAGAACAACGACGGTCCTAAATCAAAAGAGGTGAACGAGAACAAAATTACGTGTCTGTGGGGGGTTCCCCCTCCAGACGAACTCAGAATAGTTACACTTTATTATTCAAAATTAATCATAATGAATTATTCATAGGGCTTGTACATCACGACGTCACATGGCAATGCCCCGCCTCCATGTTGGGAGCCGAGGAGCATTGGGATGTTACATTATGTTAGTAGTAATGTGTTTTTGGTAATTCATCGTGACATTATTTGTCATTATTGGAAGACAGTGTTATGTTTAAAACTGCCACAGCGTTTCTCATGCGAGACGTGGCAAAACAAGGTTTTCATTAGCCTAGTTTACGATATATTTACGTTGATTTAGGATTGTAGAGTACTACAATTCTCTGGAGTTAGGCCTCTCAATATAGCGGAGTATCGCCAACAAGGAGTCCCATGATGCCTTCTGATGTACAAGCCCTACACTACAGTTGAGCAGTAGAACACACATTTTATGTGAATATAACTGAAACTTCTTTACATAAAGCAGTTTGCACTTGACTACTTCACCTTTATTCTTTACTTTTATTGTGACACTCTTAAACATTGCTCTTGGTAAACCACTTTCCATATGCTGGTGATCGTGCTCTCTGTGATGTCTTGTTCTGTCAGCATTTCTATGCGTTTGAGTGTTGCTTTTATCTTATACCTCTTTTGGATTACTATTTAGTATTACTATTTAGTTCAGCAGATGCATTTATCAAAAGCGACTCAAAGTAGAACAGTTTTAGATAAACGTATTGAATGAACAGGTAGAGTTTGGGCTTCTTGCTCAGGGTCGCCTACAGGCAGACTGCAGACATTGGGAGTCAAACACCCCAACTAAGCACTGCCCCATTGACTCACTGGTCGGTTGTTTTCCCTGCAGGAGCAGCAGCAGTACTGGTACAAACAGCACCTCCAGAACCTCCAGAAGTTGAAACCCGATGGGGCGAGGCAGAACCAGAAGGGCGCCGATGCCCCTTTCCCGTCTCACGCACAGCCGGCCCCTCCGCTCCCGTCAGAACCAGCCAAGAGCGCACCACCCCCGCCTCCACCCAAAGAGGAGCCCCCCTTACCACCCCCACCTCCCGAGGATGTAAGCATGTCTTTCATTTTTATTTAAAGGCCCTTTCCAACAGAAGTCAGATGCCATTTTTTGAAACGTCTTTCGTGCATAAGACGGGAGGTTGGGGGCGGGACATGGCTTTTCAAAAAGTGGGAGGTTTTTTTCACAGTGAAATACTTGTCCGTTTAACGGCAGTG
This sequence comes from Trachyrincus murrayi, assembly GCA_900323305.1. Lineage (NCBI taxonomy): Eukaryota > Metazoa > Chordata > Actinopteri > Gadiformes > Macrouridae > Trachyrincus > Trachyrincus murrayi. Next base: position 34,712 of record OOFB01037260.1, read on the forward strand.
GAGGCATGTGTCATAACTACATAATACAGCCGTATACCAGAAGTAAACACAAATACAAAATTGCTAAATTGTATCTCGTGTACAGCGCAGACGTACACACACGCACATACTTGCGACATTCAAACCCTTCCTTATTGTATGTTGTATTCCATTTTCCTCTGTCAATCACCTGTTACATTGAATCATGCACCACCGTATTCAGAATTGTCTAAATTAGTTATTTCCAAACACGTTAGAAGTCTGTTGGAGTCTTTATCAATTTATTATTATTCATAATTTTGTAAAATAATAACATTCACTTTTCTTCAGCCGGACACTCCCAAGGATCCGGAGGAGGTGGCACGCCTGCAGCAGTTGCAGGCTGCAGCAGCGCAGTGGCAACACGTTCAGCAGCAGAGGGCCGGCATGCAGTACCAGGCGCTCATGCAACAGCACGAGAAACTGCAGCAAATTCTGGAAAAGTACCAACAGTTCATTCAACAATCAGCAAATCTACAGGTAGATGCGTTGTTTTTGTTATTGCATATGTTATTATTAAGTTAAGACATGACAATGTTCTAATGAAATTGAACATTGTTACAGTCTCACAAAAAAAGTGTGCCTAATGAAACATCACAAATAACAGTATTTTACGATGTTGTTGTTTTACAGTCGATGTCCAGTGAGATGCAGCTCATGCACTATGAAACGCAGCAGCAGCAGTTCACCCAGATGTATCAAGACTGGGAACATACGTTCAAGCTCTGGTATGACCAGTTTCAGACCTACCCTCATAAAGACCAATTGCAGGACTATGAGCTCCAGTGGAAACAGTGGCAAGAGCAGATGAACGCAACCCACGCTCACCTACAAGAGCGCGTTGCCACTCTTAGAACTATGGTGCCCTACCCCTCCTCTCAGTACAGTGGTGGCATGATGGATCAGTACAGTCAGTACCCGGGGCAAGACTTTTCTGTTGGTCCTCAAGGCTCAATGTCCAAGGGCCAGATGTCCCAAGGCTCAATGTCCCAGGGCCAGATGTCCCAAAGCCCAATGTCCCAGGGCCAGATGTCCCAAGGCTCAATGTCCCAGGGCCAGATGTCCCAAGGCTCAATGTCCCAGGGCCAGATGTCCCAAGGCTCAATGTCCCAGGGCCAGATGTCCCAAGGCTCAATGTCCCAAGGCCCACTCTCCCAGGGCCCAATGTCCCAGGGCCAGATGTCCCAAGGCCTAATGTCCCAGGGCCAGATGTCTCAAGGGCCAAGGGGTCAAGGTCCAAGACCTGGATTCGGACAACCGTCAGAACCACCAGGTGGACCCGCTGTTAGAGGTAGTGTTCCTTCATTCATGGGAGAACGACAGATGGGTCCTGGACACTACGGCCCTAGAGGACAAAGGTGAGCCATAACTTTAAGTCCAAAATAATTTGTGTAGTATACAATTATTATGATGATGTAATCTATGTTAAACCTTGTTAATCTTTATGTAATCGTTTTTCTCGTCATAATTATTCCTTTGTTAATTATTAAATTCTTCATATTTAATTCATCAATAGGCCTGAGGGTCCAAGAGGAAATACCCCCAGATTTGACCAGTCACAGCAGCGCTTTGATGGTCCTTCCAGATTTGAACGTCCACCATTTGATCAGAACCCCAGAGGGTTTGCGCCGCGTTTTGGGCAGCAGCCTAGATTTGAACAGCCCCCAAGGCGACCCGGACCCCCAACTCGCTTTGAACGGCCACCTGGACCCCCACCTTGCTTTGAGCGGCCTCCAGGACCCCCACAGCGCCCTCCACCACCAAACCAGCATCCTTCCACCCCCAATCAACGACCTCCAGCTCCCAACCAGAGGCTTCCAGCACCCAACCAGCGGGCTCCCACACCCCAACAGCAACTGGCACAAGGTCCCAAGCCTAAGACAGAAGCCACAAGTACACCACCGACCAATGCTTCAAAAGCCCCTGTGAATCCCGGGCCGTTGTTGGCTAAAAAAGAAAACGATTCCAAACCGAACAAGGTCAAACCGGAAGACATGGCGGACGACAGCCTGGATGGAACAGCTGGCTTTTTTTTGCCAAGTGACCCCATTCCGCAGACGTCGCACGGAACGGATGATAGTGCAGATGCTAAAAAAACACTTGGTACTATTAACGATAAACCCAATATTACTGGGCCTTCGCCCATGACGGCAAAGAACACTACTCCTGTACAGGCCAATCTTAAACCAGGCGGCCCAGTGTCAAATAACAGCACTGGAACGCAGAATGCACCAAAGCTCCCTGAAGGCAAACTGGCACCAAAAGCTCCTGTGCAACCACAGCCCAATTCAGAACCTCCAAAGCCGCCCCCTACAATGGCACGAGGACGGGGGCGAGGCCAGCCCCCTCCTCCGTCTCCCCAGATGCGCGGACGGGGCCGCGGGCAGCCACCTGGGCGTGGCGGGTTCAACAACTTCCCACCGCCCGACGAAACGGACATGTCGTACGACTACGCGGAACAACAGAACGAAGACATGGGGACGCAGGAAGAGCAGGATGCCTATTACTGGCAAGGTCCCTCGTACGAGGAGCCTGCGGAGGACGAACCGGAGGTGCTTCCGGAGCAAGAATTGTGGGTACCCGAGGAACATCACTTTCCTGTGGAGGACGACTACTATGAAGAGTCCGCGGTGGGAGGACCCATGATGGGAAGGGGAAGGTTCCCTCAGAGGAGAGGGGGCCCCTCTTTACCGAGAGGAGGACCCTACATGGGAAGAGGGGGGCCTCCCATGGGTCGAGGTGGCCCTCCCATGGGACCCTACATGGGAAGAGGTGGACCGCCCATGGGTCGAGGTGGACCGCCCATGGGTCGAGGAGGACCACCCATGGGTCGAGGAGGTCCAATGGGGATAGGCGGACCTATGGGAAGAGGAGAGCCAATGGAGAGACATTGGGAAGACCCTGAATCGGCCGAGTGGGGAGAAGAGGATCCTTATTGGGGGGAGTGGAGACCTCCAATGCGAGGCATGAGACCCCCGTTCCCTCCTGGTCGGGGTCGGCCCCCTCGGGGCCACCCTGGTTTTATGCACCCAGGCAGAGGACGCCCCCCATTCCCACCGCACGGGCCAATGGACCACGGCCCATTAGGACCACCGGCTGACCCTGAAGGCATGGAAGTGGACCCAATGATGCACCCCATGCATCGAGGCCACGATCCCCGCGGCCGCCCCATGCGTCATGACATGACGAGAGGCAGGATGCATCACCCGCCACCCTCACATGAAATGAGGGATCCGATGGAGGAGGTGCCTTACGATGAAGACATGGAGAAGGACCCCGAGTGGCGCCGTCCGCCGCCGCCTCCCCACGGCAGGGCCCCCCCTCCCACTCCACATGAGCTGGTGGACAGGGAGCCTGTCAGGGGGGGTCCTCAGATGGGTCGCGCCATGGGCAGAGGGATCCAGCATTCCCCTGGTGCTCCTCACGAGAAGTACGATGAGGGACGCCGAGAGGCTATTGTGGAGGATTACGGCCACGGGGAGGGCAGGTATGGCTGGCGGCCTCCGCCGCCGCCACCGCGGGAGTATCCACCCAATGAATATGATCACGATCGTCGCTACCACGACCCTGAGTGGGACCGAGAGCGGCCCACACCAGCCAGAGACTTCTCCCCCCGCATGCCACCTCCCGAGCGCTTTAGAGATGACGCCTGGCCGGAGGAACGAGAAAGACCGCGCCCATACCCGTACGAAGAGCCAGAAAGGGCTAGGGGTGAACTCCGAATACGCGAGTACCGGGAAGAACCACCATACAGACGCGAAGAACCGCCCCATTCCGAGTGGGAGAGATCCTCGAGGCCTCCTCCTCCTCCGCTCCCGGAGAGAACTTACCCTCCAGAGTACGAGGAGCCCAGGCCCTACTACGGCGACCACAGGGGGGAGCCTGCGGTCGCAGTGGATGCTATGGCCGCCGCGCAGCCGGCTGCGCCTGTTGCCAATCACCCAGAAGCCCCGCTGGATTCAGCCGCCCAGGGAGGGAGCGCAGCCGGGGTTTTGGCTCTTTCGCAGCGTCAACATGAGATCATCCTGAAGGCTGCTCAGGAGCTGAAGTTTATAAGGTGAATTACCCTCGACTTGTTTTGTCTTTGGCTTGTTATTATAAGAGCACAGCATGGATTCATTACAAATGTTCTCACACCTGTTTACACCTGCACTTTTTACACTAGAATACTGTTACAGTATTACCTATCAAAACAGAGCATTGGTCAGGGTTTGACAAACAAAGTGGGTTGATTTTTATTTGATTTGCCATCAGGTATTCACAGAAACAACGTTATTAGGTTAGGAACATATTTATTTCTATTTTGCCCTGTTAAATCTACTATTTATATTAGTCAATTAGTCAAACGCTTTTACTCTAGTGATGCATGGAATGATATGCTTTAGTTAAAGGTGCTGTATGTAAAAAAATTTACTGTACTAAATCATAAAATGACCATGATGGGTCATCAGAGATTAAGGAAACACGCTAAGTCGAAATACTGGCTTCCCTGACAACAATGCTACAGCTAGTATGTTCTCCTTTGAAATTTCCATGCCGGGCCAGAAGGTCTGGTTTTGTGTTGGTCTGCGTGTTCACTATCCTCCGAGTACCCCTGGTTGCCAGATATGGCGGGCAGAGACCACTCTCCAATATTGTGAATTTGGACCGCAGTACCCATTTTAAACACTCTGTGTCATTGTTGCATATAGCACCTTTAAAACTAATTTGGTAGTCATTTCTTTATTATCATGCTCCTTTGACAGAGAAATGCAGGAAGGGATAACTGAAGCCCAGCCAATCACCCCGGAAGTTCCACCTGAACTTCCAGCCGGTCTCCTGGGCTTGGAGATCACCCCAGAAGTTAGGAACGCCCTCAAGGTCAAACATAACATTATTATTATGACTTACTGTCATCCATTATTATGGGTGCCTGCTAGTATGCTAACCACATAGGCAAGGCACCTCGTAGCGACCCAGGTTCTGTCCTGCTGCATGTCATACCCTCTTTCTTGTCTGTCCTCACTGTCTTTCCCATACAGGCACAAAAGTCCATACAAAAATAACATCTATATAAAGAACATTCATCGTTACTACTACAACTATAAATATAGTATGTATCCATAATTGGGTTCCTGGTCAGTGTTGTGTGTTTTTTAACTTTATTTCTCCGTCTACAGGGTATGGTTGCGTCTGCACAGCCAGTGGTCAGTGAGCCACCGGCCTGGGACAGCAAGCCTCACACTGCAAGCTACCACACAGCTCCCCCCGCTGCTCCCACACCCTCAGTGCTACCCAAGACTGTGGACTATGGACACGGACATGGTGGGTGGAGCTGGAACAAGCTATTCTAATGCCGTTGGTCGATGTCCGTGGATTGGTTGATCGTGCAGACATGTCATCATGGCATATCTTGCTCAAGGATGCCTATAGATGGACTGTGGACATATTTTATTTATTTGTATTTATTTATTTATTTATTTGTTTGTTTGTTTGTATGCAGAAAACATTATTACAGGTTTTTAAAAACATGACACAGATGTAACCTGACGCGCCAGATGGTTTGTTACACAGAACCATCTAGGAAAATCGTCCTTTGAAACTGTTTGGAAACTTTAAAAAAAATACTTGGCAGCTGATTGGATGAACCATCTGTCTATCACGGGCTAATTTCAACCAATCAGATCAACGAACCATATGACGTAGTAGAGCGAAAACATATTTTCCATCAAGAAAAGCCTTCAGTGCCGTTCTTTGCTCTTCTTTCAATGTAGAAATATTCTCCAGTTCAGATATAACCGATGCGCTAGCAGCATTTACGCTAACCTCTTTAGGAGCCGCCATTGTTGTTTTCCAACGAACAGTCGCTTCTCGCTGTCGTCACACCTAAACCACGGCCGTAGCTGGCAGTAGTTCCTCATAGGACGCTGATTGGTCCGAACCAACTGTTGGTTCGACCACAAGCGGACAACTTGAAGCCTGGCAAGATGGATTCTCGCGTGAATGTGATCTCGCGAATCCAGCTGCGGTAAACACAGATGTGCTGCCTCTAGGGTTTCTAGATCTGGGGATCGAACCTCTCGGCCACTACACTACACTACGCTAACCTGCCCGATCTACATGTATATCTACATTTATATTTCTAGAACCAGGTACCACTGTTGAGCGGATCTCATATGGGGAGAGAATTGTGTTAAGGCCCGACCCAGTGCCAGCAGACAGGGCGTATGAAAAAGGTGAGCTTTGACCAAAAATAGTTATTTGAATGATTTTTACTATAGGTTTTACTATAGTCTTATCACTGTATGTGACACGTCACTGTGACAAAAAAAAAGTTGCATTTACATTTTTTAAGCTGTGTTTCCTTATCATACCACATACCTGTGTGGGTCCCATGTCATTTCCACGCTCATTGACGATATATTCTGCTTCCAGAACCTCTTGGAGGTAGAGACCCGTACGGCAGAGACCCGTACTACGACAGGCGGCCGGATCCGTACGCTGATCGGCGGGACTACAGCCGAGAGAGGGAGTCCTACCGGGACAAGCCGCCCATGGACTACGAGCGGGAGAGGTTCGACCGGGATCGCTACCCCCCGAGAGACGACAGGTATACCTTTTTGGTTTTTTCCTCTTCCCTTTGACAGTCGCTTTCTCGAACTGTCCGATGTGTAATATCGCTTTCTCTCCGTCTGCTTTTCGCTTCAAGCACACAGTCGACGATGGTTGACGAAAGGTAGTATATCACATTGTGTGTCATACATGTGATTTTAGTTTTTAGCCGGCATGTGCGTGTGCCGGTGCAATACAATGAAATAAAAGTCACGGTTGCGTAGAGGAAAAAAACTAAAGCGGAACCTGCCCTCATTCCTTTTTCATCCTTCTTTTCTTTCTTCTCCAGACCTCCGTTTGGAGCACCTCCGCCGCGGCCGAGCTACCGCGAGAGGGAACCACGAGAGGACAGTGCCGGCCGCGACCGCGAAGACCCCTACGCGAGGCCCGGCTACGACAGACCCCCCTATGAGCGCACGTCGCTGGAGCGCAGCAGGCCGGAGCGCTACGGAGTGCACAGTTCCTCACCGTACGGTACGTCAATAATCCTCACGAACGTGTACTCAGTGTAAAGTATATATGTTTTCACCTTTAGGTGGCAGCAAACTCACTAATGTGGCCAAGTGGGTGTGGGTACTAGGGGTGTGTATCTCTCCTTTCAAGCACGATTCAATACGCATCTGGATACATGGGCTCCGATGCGATACTTTTAGGTTGAAACGATTCAGTGTGATTCGGTTTGATACGATTCGATGCGATTCCAAACACTTATTCGATTTAGGGATGCAGAATACCCTCAACTTTGGGTACTTGCCGATACCATGTACTGATAAAAGTACTTTGAATAATACATGCAATTTTCAGTTACCACAATAGCAAGAGTGCTGATTTTGAATATTAAAAAAAATTTACTAACCACATTCTTTTTTAAAATGCATTTTTCCTATTTCGTCATTCAGCAGACACTGTTATCCAAAACAAATTGAATAAATGCGTGTTTTTATTTAGTATTTTTTAGATGCATGTAATTCACTGCAGAGGATGCCTACGGGTAGATTGCGCCTTCAAGCCCAAAAATCGTGCAGCTTTTAATTGAAACTCTCGCGCTTCCTTTTAATATTGTCCAGGGGAGAGAAGGGGCTACCCCGAGGAGCGAGGGCCTGGCCCTGCATCGTCTCTACCGCCTCCGCCTCAGCCTCCACCACCACGGGCCGAGAAGAAACCAGAGACCAAGAACGTTGATGATCTTCTCAAACCCCCGGGCAGAATGTCCCGTCCGGAGAGGGTACGTAGCTCCCTGCCGGGTTCCTTTAGTGAACTCAAAACATAGTTCTGTTACGTAAATGTACTTGATATTATTAAGATATATATATATATATATACTGGATATATATATGTTTTTTCTCTTCAGATTGTCATCATAATGAGAGGACTTCCTGGAAGTGGTAAAAGTCATGTCGCGAAGCTTATCCGAGTAAGTGGATTTTTGGGGAAATTAGTTTCCCAGATGTTGTTGACATATGGATGTATATGATGTTATATTGGAACTTTTTTGGAAAAGATCTATTCTAGACGTACTATGTGGGACTGCATTTGTCAAAGTTACAAGCCGCATCGTCCTGTTATGATTCAACTGGGGAACCTTTGCCCTCTCCATAGCAACCCTAAATTGTAATTGTGTATTTTTTTGTTAAGGACAAGGAGGTAGAATGTGGGGGGGCTCCGCCCAGAGTCCTGGTCCTGGACGACTACTTCATGACGGAGGTGGAGAAGGTGGAGAAGGACCCCGACACGGGGAGACGGGTCAAAAACAAGGTTTGTTCTGCTGAATCCTCACCACACAAACTTTGCTCCCAAGACGTATACCGTAAAACAATCAATCATTCGTTAAAAAACCTGTAGCGGTATGCTAACTAGGGGTGTGCGAAAAAAGGTATTCACGTAAGAATCGCGATTCTTATCTTCTAGGATTCCGAATTGATTCACAGCTTCCAAAAATCGAGAATTGATTTTAAATCGAATCGTGACCCCAAGAATCAAAATCGATTCAAATCGCGAGATACCGAAAGATTCACACCCCTAATGCTAACCCTATGTGACTATGTCTTTTCCCTCTCTCTTTCAACCTACCTTCCTGTCTCTTAGCCCATTAAAACGACAATCTAAATAATGAATGAAATCATATTACGCAGGTGCTGGAGTACGAGTACGAACCAGAGATGGAAGACACGTACCGGAGCAGTTTGCTGAAGACCTTCAAGAAGACCCTGGACGACGGCTTCTTCCCCTTCATCATCATGGACACCATCAATGACCGCGTGAAACACTTCGATCAATTCTGGAGTGCAGCCAAAACCAAAGGATTTGAGGTAGGCCGGGTTTTTATTTATTTGTTGCCTTTTTTCATTTAACGGGGAACCATCACGCTCTGCTTTTTCCTAATATAAGGGAGTACTGCTTTGTATGCGTGTTTTGACAAAAATCGCAGTCTGCAACAGCAACTCTGTTTCTGCCAAAAAGTTGGACCATTGGGAATGGGGATGCAAATCCCAGGGGAATGCAAATCCCAGACCAATGATGTCAATGGTCCAACTTTTCTGTGTTTTTTTTCCCTGCAGAAACAGTTGCAGACCGAGATTTTGTTTCACAACACGTGTATGAAGCAGTACTCTCCTGTGTCAGAACATAGCCGAGCCTGACGGTTCCCCTTCAATCACCGCTGAAGCGATGCTCTGTAATTGTCGAGAGATAATAAAATTCCCTCTAAATCACCGCGTTCTCCCCTAGGTTTATGTGGCTGAAATCACTGCGGACAATCAGACCTGCGGCAAGAGGAATGTCCACGGCCGAACACTGAAGGACATCGCAAAGGTCTGTCTTCAGCTCGCATCAAAAGATATTTGTGTATAAGTCAGTAAGCATACCAAAGCATGCTTGTTGCTGGTAAATGCAGAAAACGCTGTTCATGGAGGTTGTTTTTAATCTGGAAGATGTCACCAAAGCATGCTTGTTGCTGGTAAATGCAGAAAACGCTGTTCATGGAGGTTGTGTTTAATTTGTGACAGATGTCTTCTAACTGGGAGCCTTCGCCGCGTCACATGGTGCGCTTGGACGTCCGATCTCTGCTTCAGGACGCTGCTATCGAGGAGGTAACGTCTCGTCCCTTAGCTGTTGTATCACAACATCCAGTACTTTTCCTACTACTACTACTCGTCCCCTTACTATTGTATTATGAGGCCCAGTACATTTCGCTTGACTGCCGCACGGCTTGTCAAATCTTCCCCGCTTGCCTTTTTTTGCATTTCAAAGTGTACTCACTCTCCAGGGATCTGTGAGCAAACTAACTGAACGCTTTTGCATCGCTAGGTCGAAATGGAAGACTTCAATCCTGACGATGAGCCCAAGGAGATGAAGAGGGAGGAGGAGGAAGAGGGCGATCTGGTAGGACGACGTCAACATTTGCTTTCGTTTGCCAAGTAGTCTGCAAACTCATTTCTCCACCGATGTATAGCCATACTTATCACAGGAGCTGGACTCTTGACCTCTTTCATTTGACTCCACAAAGTCAAGTCAATTGTATTTGCATAGCCCTTAATCACAGTCTAAAAAGGCACACATTATACGACATCCTCTAACACTAAATCAAATCCAGTAACGGGCCTCGTTACAAATAACTGTCCCCTCTAAAACGCGGGATGTTTATATGATTATAGGTGAGGCTTAAGATGTTAAAGTTGATATTTGGTCAGTCACAAACAAAAAGGTGAGTTTTAGGTAACTTGGGTTGATTTGGGGGAGAAAAATCTGTTTGAAGAAACTTGCAAGATTGAAAAAGATAATGTGTATGTGTACTTTTTAGACAAACTTTTTTTCGGTTCAACTTTTGTAATTTTTTTCTTTCCTTTGTCAAATTCATGAATTAATGATTTTATTTTGGCATTGCCAAAAAACAAATCTGAGCTGTCAACCCGAAAGAGCTCAGAACTGTCCTTATGCATAGAAAGAACAGAGCAGCCTCTCCTTGGAAAAGCTCATTAACATAGCCATTATGCCCGCTATCTAAATCCAAGAACAATACATTGCGAGGTTTGATTGTGAAGAGTCAGAGATGCGAAGGTCTTTTGTGTTTCAGCTCTCTGTCTGAAATCCTTTGGTTTCGATCTATGCCGTCCGTTTCACTGTTGCTATAACAGTCAATATTTCTGCATGCTGACTCAAGCCAAACATTAAACATGCATTTAACCCTGAAGTTGGTTGCCGTGAGGTGCACATTAAACTCTATGATGGCAGACAATTTCTAAAAACTTTTTATTTAACGAAAATGTTTTGCCAGTAGAGGTTTTGTGTACATCTCAACAAAATGTGTAATAATTGAAGGAAGAACATTTGTTTTTCATTGGATCAGAAAACACTGCTCCAGCTGGTAGCACGTTCACAGTAGTCATTACTAACTTGTTGTGCACCTCCTTGTTCCCCCTTCAACATCCGTCCTCATCTGTTTTTATTATAAATATTCATTTTCAACAAATGCTCAATGTTACAATGTCTGAGCACTGACGGTACTTTTCCACCATGGGCCTGGGTCCAAAGAATTACAAATGGACCAGTGGACCCCTTTTAGTATGTTGGCACCTGCCTCAATCAAATGAAGCAATTGCAAGAATAATACCTTGTTTTAAATTCAGTTGGTCTGTGGACATTCATGTTTGAAAGCAAGAAAATAAAAGTTCTGGTGCTGCGTCCAAACACAGAGGATGCACTGCACATGCAGTTACACTCACAGCACATAACAACAAAAAGACAAAAAAATGGTCTATGGCAGACTGATGGGTAAAGCCAAATTCTACTTCTGCGCCAAAGAGCTGCTGTAGGTGGGTCTCTATGCCGATGCTTGCATGTATCGTTCTGCATTGGTGAGCACAGTCTGGCGATCGGGTGTGAAAGACGGGTGTCGTACAAATGCACATATAAGCGAACCTCCTCAACTAGTCTGTCACGAGTGAACCGGATCACGTAGCGGCAAAGACGAAGCATCGACGGGTCGACCGGACGCGTAGAAGTTTTCGGGGAGTAGATGACAACGTACCTACGGTGGCTGTTTGACACAGGAGTATAATTTGGCATTAATAAGCACCATGGCCCGCCAGTAATGGGTTACTACATGAGAAATGCAGCACTTATGAGGAGGCTATGTCAATTCAAACATGTCCAAAGTGTGACAGTCAGGGCATACTACAGTCAGGGCGCACTACACAACTATTACAATGACTGATACTTTGTACACCGTTCACTTTTGCTCTGTGCTTTGAGAACAGCATCACTAGCACTACAGTCTGACTGTCCCTGCCCCCTCACGTTGCATCACCATCATTGGTCATTGCTGATTGGCTGAATCAACCATGATCAATTAGAATAATTTCAGCATACTTTAAAAAATGTGTATCTTGGTAGTATTATTGAGTAATAAAATACACCAGCATTACGGGAAATGTAAGGATTAAAATACTAGATGGCAACAGTGTCTACAGTAACAGAAGCCATAGATTTTGGCTTCCTTGTGAGTTAAATAAAACGGCTCGAGTTTTATGCATACAGAATTATCTGCATGACTAGGCTATATAATATATTAAACAGGATTTCCAGAAACACTGGAGCATCTGACATGTAATTAGCAAGTCTTTTCCGGCAAAATTCAGTTTTCCTGACCGATTTCTCCATCGGACAGGAAATTGTATTTGTTTGTGGTACGGTAAAGCAAGGATATCCATGACGATGGAAAAGCCTCAACATCTAAATATTCAAATTACAAGCGGTTTTCGTGACTGTTGTGTATTAAAATCCAAACTTCATATTTTCATCTTCTGTACATTACATTTCTTAATTGTAAGTTGATATCTAATCTAAAACTCCCAAAGAAGAGTAAAGACACATTGCATATTACATTTGGCTGTCACCGTGGTTACGTCGACATGCGATATTGCTAGTTAGTTCCTTTGGGAGATTTGGATGTGATTTTCATCATGACATTCAAATGTAATTCAAAACATTCAAAAATAGATTTTAGTAGCTTTCATTTAGAGCTATATAAGTGTTGTTAAATATATTTTGTTAATTAGTTAATACTTATTCATTAACCGCAAAATGTACCATTGTAATTTTGACACTTTAGTATGCTGTAAAAAGTATTCTAACAGTTTGATTTTGATGGCAAATGTGTCAATTAAATTGATAAAATATTGTTATTATAAATTCTTTTGTTTTTGCTTATAACAAAAATGATTGAGACTGGATATATTTCCAGTGGTGAATAAGGTTGGTGAGCATACCACCTTGGACTGTTTTTCTATGATATAAAAATAGATGGTATTACCACTGCAATGGTAATATGCAGATGACGGTGATCTGGCTGTGTGGTGTGTGTGTCAGAAACGAGTACAAGCTTGAAGATTGTATCATCGAACAAATGCTGTATGCGAGACTCTAGGGGTCTTTATGAAATGTTTACAGGGGAAATTGATAGCGGAACCAATTCACACCAGTCAATTTAAATTGCTGAAAATTAAATTGACTGGTTCATATAAATCTGAAAAAAAGATTAACTAGTGGAAAGTTAAAGATTGATTGGTGGAAATGTTTGTTCTCACAACCAGTTAAAAAAGTTTACAAAAAAATAAGCTTTATAGAAAGAATGTAAAAATGAATAGCTAGAACAGATCAATAATATTGGTTCTATAATGTTCCAAAAAATACTGTAACAAAGTGCAAATAAATGGGTTCAAACATTGGAAAATTGTTAAGAAAATTACACATACAACCACATACAGTATCATAACAATTTCAAACATGATAGATGTTCTACATTAGCTGGATTTTATTTAAAAAAAATAAAATAAAATAATAAAAAATCCCCATATAAGATGTTGTCTTAAAGGTACAATATGGAACATTGTTTATTTTGAAATGTGCTCTGAAAAACATTCTGTAATGTAGATGCTAACTTTAAGGCTACAGGGATCTTGGTTAATTTCTCTGACTCTGCAGTCGCGAAGAAAAATGTCATGTAAAGCTTTTTTTAGGAAGCTTCATTTTTTGAGAGTGTGTGGGGTTTGGAGAGGAAGCTGTGAGGAGTATTCCTTTTCTTCAAAATTTAGCAAATCTTGCATATTGTACCTTTTGACCAGGGAGTGGATCTATCTATCACTCCCACTTGTGATGTTGCCAGTGGGGGGACTAATCAGCCAGTGGTAAAGTAGGGGCCCTTTAACTTAGAAGAAATCATCGCATCATCCATGTTTGCATGCCAGCGTGTTAACATGTCTCCTACAGTATTAATGTTCAATTCCAACAGATGTCATTGTTGACGTTTTGCTCTTATAACCTCTACCCAAGACTCCTTTTCTCCTCTTTTAAGCCAATCTCTCTCTCTTTCTCTCTCTGCCTTCCCCCCCAATCCCCCTTTCACCCTGACGTTTAACCGCTGCAGTGTTTTGTTCTGTATAATCTAGGGTTACATTCCAAAAAGCAAGTGGGAGATGGACACATCTGAGGCCAAACTCGGTGGGTATTTTACTTTGATTGTTTTTTATGAAAAACTGGTCTGGTACGCTATGAAGAGAATCGCCTCTTACCAGACTTTTGTTGATATATTTTCTATCACATTTTCCAGCTTTAGTTCTAAATTTGTACACCAGATTTTAGATTCAACGACGTCTTGAAATTGCATCAGTAACTTGCTTTTTACACAAATGTCAACTTTGAAAATGCCCTGTCAGACATGAAAGTTGTGTATGAATTTATATTCACTAGAAATACTACATAATATACACAACATAAACAAGTTCTAATGTTCTCTTAAAGACAACGTTGGGAAATGAGAGGGAAATGTCGCGTGGCTTGTTGAGCAGTTAAAATGTGAGCTAAGCCCAAAACATGTTAAATACTTTTATGAGCTTAAGATCCAACTAGCATGCTGAACAGAAAGCCTCCTCCTACAGAAATGCACACCTCAAATAAGGAAGAGTTTCAGACGTGTGAATTAGCATTCAACTCTCATCAACAAGTCCATTGCTTGTGGCAGTCTGAATCAGGCCCACATGAAGCTGTGTTTCAAGGGTACTTGTGACGGCGGTTAAGAACCACTTTCGTCCCTCAAATGACAATCGAGATACCCTTTTAATGATCCACGAAAAGCAAGTCAGTTCAGTTAAGACGAAGAAAGAAACCCGCTCCATATCGAACTTTCTTTGAACCTTGAGTAAAAGTAGTTAACAAAAGTAATGTTCAGTCAATACTCCAAACGGAATTAACGTGCAGTAATTATAAAAACATACTCATCAAAAAGACGTGGTCATGACCTGGACAACGGTTTCGTTCTTCCATCTCTGCAGACAAGCTGGACGGCATCGTGTGTGGTGGGAAGAGGAAGCGGGACGGCATGTCAGGCATGGAGGATTTCCTTCAGTTGCCCGACGACTACGCCACGCGCTTGTCGCAGCCCGGCAAGAAACGGGTAAATTGATCCTCGTCCACATCGATGATTGACTTGAGCCGCATCTCAGGACTTATGTCTGCGACGCAAACCACCCAAAAAAAGACCTGTATTTATATACAGGGCTTTTTGGTGGTGGTTGCCTTTATCCAAAAGCATCTAACAATGTCATGAGTGTATATATTCTTGAGGTGGGGTGGCCCTGAGTGGGAATCGAACCCCTAACCCCTGGTAGGGTTAAAGGATAACTTTGGGATTTTTTTGGACCCTATTTTCCCATCATTTTGGGTCTTAAGTGACTAATGCGAACAAACATTTTTGAAATTGGTCCAGTATTGAGCGAGAGCACTTCAGTTGTCAGCTGCAAAACGTTTGCAATGTAACCCTTTGGAGCAATGGCGCCCGACATTGTGCGTCTCGTGTTTTGCCACTGACAGGCGCAGATTGTTATTATAAGTGTCTGACACCATTATGGAAAGGTACCCTACAGATAAATAAAATGTGTTTCTTTACCTTTCGCTTGATCCGGTCTGTTTTTGTGTCTAACCAAGTCTCGCTCAAGGACAAGTCTCGCTCTGAAATCTTGTGAGAGCCTCATCCACATCGTCGAAATCAGCTAAATATTCTGCCATGACTTAAAATATTTTAGATAACACTAAGCTACGCTTTCTGTAGTCCAACACAACAAACTCTTGCCGGCACTCCTCTCTCCAACTCTCACTCACGTTTCCACCGTTCTCCTCCTGCAACAACTCAACTCTCACAAGATTCAGTGAGACTTCTCCTCGAGCGAGACTTGGTTAGACACAATAGCAAACAGACCGGATCAAGCGAAAGGTAAAGGAAAAAAGTTGTATTTCTCTGTAGGGATCCTTTCCATAATGTTGTCAGATACTTATAATAACAACCTGGGCCTGTCAGTGGAAAAAACAAGCACTTTCAGAGGACTTACATTGACGGGATGCTATTGCCCCAATGGGTTACATTGCAGACATCCTGCGGCTGAAGCGCTCTCGCTCAATACTGGACCAATTTAAAAAATCGTTGTCCGCATTAGTCACTTAGACCCAAAGTGATGGAAAAGTAGGGTCCAGGTTGAAAAATCCCGAAGTTATCCTTTAATGCCTTTTAGAAAACAATATTACAAAAAAAAAAAATAGAAATCTGAAAGTTCTTCGCCTGCCTATGACTCAGCATCGTTCTGTTCAAAGGTTCGATGGGCGGACCTGGAGGAGCAGAAAGAAGCAGACAGGAAGCGTGCTATTGGCTTTGTGGTCGGTCAAACGGACTGGGAGCGAATCACAGACGAGAGCGGCCAGCTGGCCCAGAGAGCTCTCAACCGCACAAAGTTTTTCTAAGAAGAGAAATAATTCATTCCTCTCATTGTCTCTTGGATTACTGGTATGTATGCTTTGTCTCCTTGTTCATTTTTTTTATTCAGTAGTTAGTTGAGTTGTCGATGGGTGTTTTGACCCAGCTTTCAGAGCTGGAATTGAGTATATCGTATATATCGTGCTCTTGGAAAAGTCAAGCTACTGCTTTGGTGTACGTGTTTTAGAGAACCGCGACTGATCACAAAGAGGTTTCGAGACACTAGTACATTTGGAAAGAGGCGGGGGATAATCAGTTAATGTTAAAGTACACTTTAAATACATCTTGGCTAACAGTTTTCTAGGTGTCAAAAGGAATGTTCCTGAGCTGTGAATCAGAACCTGGTGTCATAAGCATCAGGCCTTAGTGTTAACCAACTCAAAGTTAGTAGAGATTACACAGACTTATCCATTGATGGCAAATCATTAATAATGTGGTGGGGTTTTTTTTTTTACAGGTCTCCACTTAGCGAAAGCAACCGACTGTAACGGAACAGTACAGAAACAACACCGTTACTGATGCTGTTCTTAAATGTGGACTTAAATGTGAAAAAGGTTTTCTTTTTAGTTTTTAAGTGCACTTTATATCAATTGATAACATTTGTATTTTAAAAGTCTCTCTGTTACTTTTTGTCATGTACCTTGGTCCTCAGGCAGCCTTGCTTTGGTTGTTGTTTTATACTCTTCAGGCTCTACATGTTTAGCTGTAGTATTATTGTTTCATGAATAAATGACAAAACAATAAAAGTTAAGAAAAAAATGAAAACCGGTCTCACTTTCGCTTTCATTTGAGCTTTGGTCGCTTGAAAAGAATGGGCATTTTGAGAAGAAGAGCCAATCATGGAAGCCGACAAGATGGAGGTCCTATCCCCTGGAGAGGCCTTGCATTCAGCCCTTGCTCTGTAATTAAGGGTTGGACATTGCACAGTATTTTCTGTGAATAATTATTTTGAGCCACGGCTCAATTAAAAAAACAACTAATGGAAACATGAATTGTTACAATGTTGAGAACCTAGTGGTGAGAAGTGCATTAATTTCCTTAATGCCTACAACATGCTGTTTAACTTTGCCCCCTGTCTCTTGTGTCTGACGCAATGACAGCCACGACATGCATCTCTGATAAATGGCGTCTCGACAAGTTGCTTCAGCATTGCTCAATTCCAAGTGCGTTGAATGCAATTCTTAATGCAACGTTTCAAATATTTGTTGTTTCAGATCTTAGCGAAATTGTTGGTATTCTATTTAAATACTGTGATCTTGTTTTGTGTTTACTTGTGGAAATTTTATAAAACATCAAATTGAAATGTGTTCGTTTGTTAGGTCTAGTTTTGGCATGGCGTATTGTCCATTGAAAACGAATTGCCTTATCCCCTGTATTGAATTTAGCAGAAATGTAACAAGTAACTACTCGCTGTTGGTCTCTCTCGCTCTCGCTCTCTCTCTCTCTCTCTCTCTTTCCCCCCCCCCCCCCCCCCCCCCCCCCCCCCCCCCCCCCCCCCCCCCCCCCCCCCCCCCCCCCCCCCCCCCCCCCCCCCCCGCCCGCCCCCCCCCCCCCCCCCCCCCCCCCC